>JAODAL010057593.1:0-22585 GCA_025379985.1 Phyllomedusa bahiana
TGGGACAGGTGGGTTTCCTAAACCTGCATATTTTCTTCCACGAAACCATCGGAGGAGGAAGAGGTGGCCGCTGGAAAGTGGGAGCCAAGCGGGGTAAACGGCGTGGATGGACGACCTCCCGTTGAAGGCGGAGCTCTTGTTGCCTTTCCGCAAACCAAATATCGACTCGGGTGGCTAAGTGGATTAAGTCATCCAAAGCAGCTGGTAGATCCTGAGTGGCAAGCTCATCCTTGATTCGTCCCGAGAGACCTTGCCAGAACGTCACCACCAAAGCTTCGTTATTCCAGTCCAACTCCGAAGCGAGAGTGCGAAACTGCACAGAATACTGACCGACCGTGGTTTCGCCCTGACGCAGCCGGAGCAGTGCTGCGGCGGCCGAAGAAGTACGGCCTGGTTCCTCAAAGACCGTGCGGAACCCCCGGAGGAAGGATTTGGAGGTCAGCTGTCAGAGGATTCCCTCGATCCCATAGTGGCGTGGCCCAAGCCAAGGCTTCTCCAGACAAGAGGCTGATTATGAAGGCCACCTTGGCACGCTCTGTAGGGAATTGATGCCCCATCATCTCGAGGTGGATGGAGCTCTGGCTGATGAACCCACGGCATTTCTTGGGGTCTCCATCGTAGCGTGAGAGGAGTGGCAGATGCAGAGAGGGTCCCGAAGCCGGAGCAGGTAGAGCAATGGACGCCGGAGCAACGGATGCAGGTGCGGCGGTGGCAGCCAGTGGAGGTAGACGGGCCGCAAGGTTCTTCATCATGGCCACTAGCTGGTCAATACGTTGACTCTACTGGGCGACTGCCGTCGTGACATCCCGGAGGTCGGGCAGAGGTACCTTTGCAGAATCCATGGCCAGTTCGTACTGTAATGCAGAGGTGGATTCGCTGGACCACCGCAAGCGATGATAGTTAAGCCACGCTAGGGAGCGGAGTCTAAGTAGCCCCCGGTGTTCACCAGAGCCCGCCGCAAAGCGGGATGGACTTGCTGCGGCGGGAGGCTACCAGGTCGTTACCCCTGACGTGACTTGCTTGCGGCCGGCGGCCGAGGTAATGCGTGGTAGAGAATCGGGATCCGGAGACGTAGTCGGGGACAGGCAGGAGGTCAGGACGGGCGGCAGAGGTTCGTGGTCAGAGACAGGCAGAAGGTCAGGGCAGGCGGCAAGCAGGCAAAGTCAGGAAACATAAGCAGGCGGACTGGTACATGGGTAGACAAGACGGACTTCTGAATACAGACTAGGCACTCCAAACACACACCAACGAACTGGCAGTGAGTGTAGGAGGCGTGCACAATAAATAGGGTCAGCGGCCACCGATGGCCAATTACCGGCGCGCTATCCCTTTAAATCCCGACCAGCCATCGCGCGTGCGCCTTAAGCAGCGGGTACGCGTGCGGCGCTGTTGGAGCCAGACACAGGAGCGGGGACTGGTGAGTACAGGGTTTCATGGGCAGGAGCAAAAGGACAAGGGCTGCGGGCAGCCGTGGCACCCGCGCTGGACCCCATAAGTGCAGGGGGAAGGCCACGGCGCTGAGCCCCATGACAGTGATGAGGACAGGCTGAATGGGAGACAAGTGAATTGAAGATGATGAATGGTGTTGTTCACCTCTATAGCCATCCTGAAATATTTCCTGTGAGCTGGAAGAACATGTAGATAGGCATCTTTGAGATCTATTGCGGCCATCCAATCATCCTGTTGGAGGATAGAAAAGACAGATTTTACAGACTCATCTTGAATTTCTTCTCCAGAATGAATCTGTTGAGGAAGGCGAGATCGATAACTAGTCTCCTTTCTTTGCTCTTTTTGGGTACTGCAAAGACACAAGAATATACGCCTAAGCCTCTTTGATGTGAAGGGACATATTCCAGGGCCCCTTTGTCTAGGAATTCTTTTAGGAAGGGACAAAGCCTGGGTTTGGAACCTGAATTCAGGACAAAGGTATTTGGAGGAAACTCTTAGATCTAGGGAGTACCCTTTTTGAATGGACTCTAGAATCCAGGCATCTGAGGAAGTCTTTTGCCAGGCTGAGAGAAATATGCTGAGACGAGCTCCTACTAGAGGTACCCTTCTAGTGTCATAACTTTTCCTGTTTATAGGTAGAAGAGAAGGACTTTCTTTTAAAAGAGGACGAGGTTGGAACATCTCTCCTTGGCCGTAGCTTTGATGTCTGCCTCTACGAAAATTTGCTCTGAACCTTGGAGGTCTTCTTCTTTGTGGATGAAAGGATCTGAAACGTTTCCTGGGTGGCTGTGGAAAGGAAGCCCCTTTATCATCACTAAGCTCTTCTGGCTGAGGTAGTCAGGTTCATGGATTTGGAATTTAGTTTTATAACATCCAAATGAAAGTCTGTCAAATAATAAAAATCCAGTTTTATTTTATGAATATACTTCAAGATCTCTTACCATTTGAATATCCTTGGTTATCTGACTTAACCATATCCTAAGAGCTCTAGTGACTGGGAAGGTAGCTATAGCGGCTTGACAAGCTACAGCAGAAGCATAATAGGTATGTTTTAAGAGGGTCTCAGCTTTCCTATCCATGGTATCCTTAAGTAAGGAGGACTCTTCAGATGGAAATCAAGTTTTTCTAGACAGGCGAGCAGCTGCTAAGTCCACTTTAGGAGGAAAAAAACATTCTTCAGAAATTTTGTATCCCACCTGTACATAGATTTAAACCTGGACCCTAGGTTTGGTCTTCTATCAGGTTTATCCCACTGCCATTGAAAAATTTCTTTAAGAAGAGGATGGTCAGGGAGCAGTGTGCCAGATTTTGGGGCTGGAGTTCCATATTTTTACGTTTCCTATAAAACTGGTTGCTTTCCCTAATCTCTTAAAATGTTTCCAGGAGTTACGATTTGAACCATTCAAAGAATTGTTTGGCCTCAGTTTGGACTTCAAAAGTTTCATCCCTTGTCTCACATAGCTGACATAGTTCAGAATCCCATTCATCTAACACAAAGCCTGTGCTTAGACTTCTGGGTGCATCTAACACAAAGCCTGTGCTTAAACTTCTGGGTACATCTAACACAAAGCCTGTGCTTAAACTTCTGGGTACATCTGACACAAAGCCTGTGCTTAGACTTCTTGTTGCTTTTACCCTTTCTATGCTGCGTACTAGACATCTGTAACAATACAGATAGATGATAAGTTTAAGGAGCTACGCACTTTATGGGGATTACTAAAAGATTATCAACAGACTAGGCAAACTTCCTAAATAACAATTGGAGGAAGGAATGGAAAATATCTGGCTAAGTGACCAGCTCCCAAACAGTTTGAACCAAGCATATCCATATTGCAGATAGTTGAAAGCCACTCACCTTAGTGCTGAGGAGAGGTTGCTGCCTGGCAAAGTGCTGGCAACCTTATAAAGCTAAGCAAATCTTGCCTAGTAATGCACTGAAGCATCTCCACCTGTGAATCCACCTGCATCAAAAGCCCACAGGGAGACAGAAGTGAGGAAGTCAGCTGTGTAGTGCTGCATAGCAGCAACATCACTTGCATGTAGGCTGAGACATGCTATGCACACTGGCTGTACCAGAAAGTCTGGAATGCCAGGTAATAGAGGCCAAACAGATCCACTGAGAACTCATCTTCAAGTATATAGAAGCACCAAGTCTGGCTGGGACAGAAGAAAAAAACACATCTGATGTCACGTCAAGGGAGGTGCAGTGAGCCCTAACTGGAACCAGCTCACTGTCCGTGCCTACTTGACATGCTGCCATCGGTGGCAGAGGGAAACTGGGCGACTGTCCCTGCTCTGCCTAAGTGCTGGGGCCGTCAGAAGGAAGAATAGTCAAACAGTCCAGGTCAATATCAAATAGGAACACCAAAGCCACAAATCAGAACCAGAGGAATAACCGTAAACAAACTGAGGTCAAAAGCCAAACAGAATCAAATCACAAAATCAGGAGACAAGCCGGGGTCAGGGGAACAGGCTGAGGTCAGGTACACAGATAAGCAAAACACAATAACCAAACAAGAAACACGAGGTAGCCAGGAATATCACAGGCGCAGCAGTCAGCTTTCAGGGAGTTTAAATGGGATTCCCGGATACCGCCCCTGCAGCTGATTGGAGCGGCCTCCGGGTCCTCCCATTGGCTGGTGCACTCGCCCCCTGTCAGGAGTGGCTGGGCCCCTGTCACTCACAGAGCTGTCAGCAGCAAGTGTATCAGTGAGGGAGCGCACATCAGCTGTTGCAGCCTGTCTGCAGTCTGAGCACAGCTTAGCCCTGACATCTGATTCCTTGTTTCAGTGGTGCTTTTATGGAGTGAGAGGATGTGGGGTAGTGTTAATTGATTGAACCTGATGTTTTTTTTTTTCTTCTGTCATAGCTTGGGAGAGGAGGAGATTGACCCAATGTGTGCTGCCTGAGGACGATAGGGAAATATAGATATATATACAACAAAAAACATTCCATTTTTTTGTAGGTATGGGATCAATGGGATCACTTCAGATGTCTGAGATGACTTGGCAAGAATGTGCTGCATTTTTCACTCTATCTGCACATAGTTTTGTGCAGTCTTATCCACTTTTGCGTATGTCACATATATTTTCTTTATTATTTTTTCACTTTTTTCACTTATTTACTAATTATTAAATATTTTTATTTTGCTTCACATTCTTTAAGCAAATAATATTTATATTTTTGTCTACCTTTATATATACTTAATTAATTTTTGTTGCTATGTTCTGATAGGTATGTCTTATAATAATAATAATAATAATAATAATAATAATAATAATAATAATAATAATAATTAGAGTCAGTTTGTTATTATTAAAGGGGTTGTCTCACTGTAAATACAACTTTACTGCACAGTCCCATGCAGAGAGAGACAACTGTTTTGTGAGACAGTTGTGCAGTCCCATGTAAAACTCAACTATTATGCGCAGTCCCATGTAAAACTCAACTATTCTGCGCAGTCCCATGTAAAACACAACTGTACTGCGCAGTCCCATGTAGAACAAAACTGTACTGCGAGAGAGGGAAACATATAAAGCGTATAGTTTTGTAGCACAGCCATTTCACTGTTCTGTGCACTTCCATGTAAAACACTTATAAATGTGTAGAGAGGTCAGTGGTGTTATAATCAGTAGGATATTGCACTATATATCTTTCAGGAGGTAGAGGAACAATGTTCTGCATAGGTCAGAGATGTAATCTGCAGAATATATTGCTATGTATCCATCAAGAGCTAGGGGAGCAATGTTCTGCAGATCTGTAGAGAGCTCAGAGGTGTACTAATCTGCAGGATATATCACTAAGTAAACGAAAGAGTAAGAGGAGAGAGAGAGAGAGAGAGATAGATAGATAGATAGATAGATAGATAGATAGATAGATAGATAGATAGATAGATAGATAGATAGATAGATCACCCAGCATATAGCCTTAGTCTCAGACAGCTGAGAACCTCTCCCTTTCCCCTGCTCACACAAAATGAATCATCAAGAGCGTGCACACAGTGAGGGAGGTGGTGTCTGGAAAGAATGAAGATACTCCCTGCAGGGAAGAGAAACAAGTCCCTCCATTTCACAATCTCTGCTTGGCAACAGCAGAAAAGCTTGCCAAATGCTATAGCGAGACAACCCCTTTAAGTACTGTGCATCATCATGATCATTCTACGCAAGATTGCTGCTTTGTTTTTTCATGTTACTCTAGTGATTTCTAGTATACGCATTTTGCTTTTGTGCATGTGCATGACGTGTGTCTCGGGTGACCCGTCATTTTAATGTTGATGTTGCTGTATGGGACTATGCTTCATTTATATTTATACATAGAATGTATATGGTGCTTTGTCACCATCTACACTGATGACATCTGGTTCACTGTGACAATTTCCTGAAGGACAGCAGATGCCATATCATTGTATGCACACAATATTTATTAGATATTTAGGTATTTCAGCTGTTTGCTATACTTTCTCATTGGCTGGTAGACATTTAAAACCCCATCTGCAACCTTATTTTTTCACTCCCAGACAAAGCATTGGTGCTAAACACCCATTGGGCATTGTTTATTTCTTGGCTCATCGGTTATTTCTTGGCACTTGCACTTTATATTTATTCATTATAATTGATTTGGTCCTAGCACATTAATATGTATATTTATTAACTTATGTATTTAGTATATGCACTTGCATTATGATATATATAGTCTATGATCCATGTAATTATGCAAAATCAATTAACATTTGTTGTACTAAGGAAAAATTTGTCTATCATGTTTTCAGTTTTCAATATTCATTAATTAATAAAAGTATTACTTTATTTTATCATATTGATCTCTTTATGTGTATCTTATTAGGTCTTGCACATGTTCTTTTATTAGGATATCTTTGTATGGTTAGTGCAAATATGAGACCCATTTACTTAGTTTTTGGAGAGGTTATTTTTATCTTTTGGTTTAGAACTGCTGTATAGTAATTCTTAAAAAAAGAAAAAAAAACTGCAACATAGTGAAAAACATTGTCATAATGTGAGAACTAACCCCATACGGTAACAACATTAATAATACAGGTATTTAGTTATGCCATGTAAGTGATCTACAGGACATCATCGCGGGATAGACCACTGGGTTCCTAACTGTCAGCACAGGGGAATTCCACTTAAAAATTCTGAGTTTTTCTTAGATCTATAGAGTTTAACTTATAATATTGTCTATTACAATACAACAATAATAAGAAATGTACCACATTTACATAATGTAAATGTTTATTTAGTAATCTTAGCAAGTTTTGTATAACAGGCATTATGGCACATTTTCAAAGATATCATGCACTTTACAAAATCTTTAATTATGCAGTCAGTGACAGCAGTTGATGAATTTTGCCAATGGGTAGTTGCAGTTTGTCAGAATATGTGATGTGTTTATACTATGCCAAGGAAATATGCTAATATTAAAATAAAACATATATCATGAACGCCGTCTTAAAAACATAAAAATACCAATGTAATATGACATTAAAGAAAATAACACAAAATGAAATGTTAATGTTAAGGGTCAGTAGCATCTATGAGTCAATGATTTTATGTGAATATCAGCCAATACTTGATATACTGAATTTGGCTCTCAGAATCAAAAAGCTTTTACATTTCTCCGGGAAATAATCTAAAGTCTAAGGTTAAACAAATGATATTCGAGATAATATTTTCTTGCTGGTATTAAAATACATAACTGAACTAAAATGTATTTCTGAAAGTGCTGTTATATTTTATTATATTTTCGCATATACATAGGTCTTGTGCCATGATTGTGCCTGAAATACCCCCGGCTTTTGGCTCTGGTCGCCGGCCATGGGTTTTTCTGTTCTGGTGCTGATTGATTCCTGGCCAACGCCCAAGGCCAGGAATCTTCCAGCACACTTTTAGTTCAGCTTGTTTCTTTTTGAGTGACAGCTTTCTTCTCCTATCTGGTCTTTTGTTCCTTCTACCTATTGCCTCAGTTCTACCTTTCTTCTGTTCCCTATTTAAGGTCTCATTGCCTTTCCTGCCTTGCCTGCTATAGAGCCTGTTTTCCTGCCTATAGTTCACCTTATTCTTCCACATTTATCCTTCTGTACTTCTGACCTTTTGCCTGGACTCAATTTACCCCTTTTTGCCTCACGCTTCTGTACCTCGCTGCCCGTTCCATTACCAACTTGGACTGCCTGACCACATGTATTTGTTCTGTGTTTGTTTGTTCCTGTCTGTGTTGCACTTTACTCAGTGCAGGTATTAGTCTTCTGGTTGGTGCCGGCCTATTAAGGAGTCGGGTTACCCAAAATGCAGGGCCAGGGGCGGGGACCAGTGTCAGGGCCCACTTGTCCGTGTCTTTTTATGTGTCCCTGACAGCCCCTGACATCTTGTTTTCCAAATTGCATCATAGTATGAACCTTTTTTGCACATTTCAGTTTATTTCTGTTCTCCTCACATACATTACAACTGATGTTATGAATGTAATGTTACATGTCAACTACTTGTAAAATATATTAGATTATAACTATGCTAGTGATCAGGTTTCATAATTTCATAGTTTGTAAGGCCGAAAAAAGACAAGAGGTCCATCCAGTTCAGCCTGTTGTGCTAAGGTGTTGATCCAGAGGAAAGCAAAAAAACCCAATGAGGTTGAAGCCAATTGTCCTCATTTTAAGGAAAAATTCCTTCCTGACTCCAATCTGGCAATCGGAAAATTCCCTGGATCAATGACCCCTCTCCAGAATCCTAGACACTATAAATTGTTATATTATTACGCTCCAGAATTGCATCCAAACCCTTTTTGAACTCTGTTATTGAATTAACCATGACAAGTCCCTCTGACAGAGAATTCCACAGTCTCACTGCTCTTACAGTAAAGAATCCCTTTCTATGTTTATGTAGAAACTTTCGTTCCTCAAGACGTAGAGGATGCCCCCTTGTTCTAGATACAGCCCTGGGTATAAATAAATCTTAGGAGAGATCTCTATATTGACCTTTGATGTATTTAAACATATTTATTATGTCCCCCAAAGCCGTCTTTTCTCTAAACTAAATAACCCTAATCTTGCTAATCTTTCTGGGTATTGTAGTCCACCCAGTCCTTTTATTACTTTTGTTGCCTGCCTTTGTACTTGTTCAAGCTCGACAACGTCTTTCCTGTGCACTGGTGCCCAAAACTGTACACAATATTCCATATGTGGTCTAACCAGTGACTTGTATAATGGGAGAATGATGTTCTCATCATGCGCCTCTATGCCCCTTTTAATTCACCCCATGATCCTATTTGCCTTGGCAGCTGCTGTCTGACACTGGCTGTTACAATTAAGTTTACTGTCCACCAGGATTCTCAAGTCCTTCTCCATGTCACTTTTACCCTGAATTTTTCCATTTAACATGTAGTCATAGAATAGATTTTTCCTCCCCATGTGCATAACCTTCCATTTATCTGTATTAAACCTCATCTGCCATTTCCCTGCCCAGGCCTCCAACTTATCCAGATCCCTTTGTAATAACACGTTATCCTCTATTGTGTTGATTACTTTACAGAGCTTAGTATCATCTTCAAAGATCGATATTCTACTGTGTAATCCCTGTGTAAGATCATTAATGAAAATGTTAAAGAGGATAGGGCCCAATACTGACCCTTGTGGTACCCCACTAACAACAGCGATCCAGTCTGAGTATGTACCGTTAATTATTACCCTTTGTTTTCTATCAGTGAGCCAGTTGCTTACCCATTGCACACATTTCCCCCAGTCCAAGCATTCTTATTTTATTTACCAACCTTTCACATGGCACGGTATCAAATGCTTTAGAAAAATCTAGATATATGACATCCAGTGCCTCTCCCCGATCCAGTCTATCACTGACTTCCTCATAGAAGCTGATGAGAATAGTCTGACAGGACCGATCCTTCATAAACCCATGCTGGAACGGCGTTATACATTTATTTCAGTGAGATACTCCAGGATAGCATCTCTGAGAAAACCTTCAAACAATTTACATACAACAGAAGGTAAACTTATCGGCCTATAGTTTCCAGGATCACTTTTGACCCCTTTTTGAATATTGGCACCACATTTGCTATGCGCCATCCTTTGGGACATACCCCGTTATTAGACAGTCCATAAATATTAAGAATAGGGGCCTATCTTTGACATCACTTAACTCCCTTAGGACACGCGGGTGTATACCATCTGAACCTGCGGATTTGTCTATTTTAATCTTCTTAAGACGGAGCTGCACTTCTTCCTGGGTTAGACAAGAAACTTTTAAGTTGGAGTTTACCTCATCCCTCTGTTCAACAGGAAGGTCATCCTCCTCGGTAAATACAGTGGAGAAAAAAGTGTTTACTAGGTTTGCTTTTTTCTCATCGCCCTCTACTGTCTCTCCCTCAGTATTTTTCAAAGGGCAACATTTTCTGTTTTAATCTTTTTACTATTTATATAGTTAAAAAATATTTTGGGTTTAGTTTTACTTTCTATAGCGATATGTCTTTCCGTCTCCAGCTTTGCTTCCTTTATCTTTATTTTACACACTTTGTCCGAGTCAATACGGTTTAGGGCCTCCCTAAGCAGAATAAAGTTATCTTCCTAAAATTCAGTGTTTTTGTGGCTCCTTGACAAAAAACTCTATTGAAGGATAAACGGAAATTTATTATATTATGGTCACTATTTCCTAGGTGCCCCTCAACCTGAACCTTATGTTTATTATTACAGTATTATTATAATTGTATTCCATGCATGGTGTTGTCATTTTATTTTTAAACAAGTTCCAAATATATTTGGAAAATGTACATTATTATTGTCAGAACTGTAATACCTATTATGACCAAAAATAAGTGATTTAAAATTGGGTTTAACATAAAACCTAAGCAAAAGGTGAAAGTGACCTAAAAACAATGTATTGTTACTAGAGATGGGCGAATTTCTCAAAAATTCGGTTCGGTCACTTCGTCGAATCTCCCGACAAAAATAAATTCGGTCTGAATTACTTCGGGACGAATCGCGTTAAAAAACAGCTATTTCCAGGCTGCACAGTGCCTGCAGGGTGCTGTAGAACGTTGTGCCATGCTTAAATATGCATAGGGAGCTTGGTTTGGTCTTCATACAATGTTGTGTTTTAGTATGACACACAGATGACTGCCGCCGCTCTTAGAATCGCTTCACTATAAAATTCCCTGGGCACTTAAGAGGGCAAAATTGACCAAAAAACTGAAGCGGGAATGTTGCCTGATAAAGTCATGCCAGCGAAAGCTGGAAAAAAACAAGCTGAGAGCTCAGGTGGCAACATTAGTGACAGAGTGTGGAGGTTACGGCAGCAGCCACAGCAGCAGCATGAGGTCAGACAGTGGCACAATGACATTCTGGAGGTGGCAAAGAAAGGAGTAGGCCACAGAGTAGCACAATGACACAGTGTGGAGGGCACGTTAGCAGCAGCATGAGGTCAGACAGTGGCACAATGACATTCTGGAGGAGGCAAAACAGTAATAGGAAACAGAGTGACACAATGACAGAGTGTGGAGGTTACGGCAGCAGCCACAGCAGCAGGATGAGGTCAGACAGTGGCACAATGACCTTCTGGAGGTGGCAAACACAGCAGTAAGCCACAGAGTTGCACAATGACACAGTGTGGAGGGCACGGAACCAGAAATAGCAGCAGCAGCATGAGGTCATAGAGTGGCACAATGACAGAGAGTGGAGGTAACGGTGGCAGTAGCATGAGGTCAGACTGTGGCACAATGACACTCTGGAGGTGGCAAAAACAGGAGTAGGCCACATAGTGGCACAATGACACAGTGTGGAGGTCACGGCAGCAGCAGCATAGGGACAGACAGTGGCACAATGACATTCTGAAGGTGGCAAAAACTGGAGTAGGCCACAGAGTGGCACAATGACACAGTGTGGATGTCACAGCACCAGAAACAGCAGCAGCAGCATGAGGTCATAGAGTGGCACAATGACATAGAGTGGCCGATCCACGCCTGATTCCTCTTGACAAAGGTCAGTTGTTCCACATTTCCCGTGGACAAGCGGGTTCTCCTTGGGGTAACGATGGCCCCCGCCGCACTGAACACCCGCTCTGATGCCACACTACTGGCCGGGCAGGACAGCTTCTCCACTACAAACTCGGCAAGTTGCGGCCACACATCCAGTTTGGCTGCCCAGTAGTCCAGCGGATCTTCTAACTGAGGTGGCAGAGTGCTGTCCAAGTAGGCCCCCACCTGTTGGTTCAGGGACTGCTCCAGGTCCTGCTGCTGCTGCTGGCAACTACCCTCCTTACTAGGCGGGTGAAGGAAGCTGCTCATCAGTGACTCCAGACGTAGGTTTCTGCTGATGGAGCTGGTACTGCTCCTACCCCCACACCTTCCCCCAGCAGCCGTGGCAGTAGTATGTGAGCACTGAGGAACCCCCCGGTCAGACCTGTCAGAGGAGGGACGATGCCGCACATAGGCAGCGGCCAACTGACTACGGAGGATTTCCCTATAGTATTTGAGTTTGTCGTCCCTCTAAGTATCTGGGAAAAAGGCTCCCATTTTGGACCAGTAGCAAGGGTCCAATAGGGTGGAGAGCCAGAAGTCATCCCTCTGCCGTATGCTGACTATTCGGCTGTCACTAGCCAGGCAAATCAGTATGCTGCGGGCCATCTGCACAAGTGACTCCGAGGGGCTCCCTGCCTCCATCTCCACTGTATGCTGCCACGGTGCTTGAGGGTCATCTGCCTCGTCTACCTCATCTCCATTTACCTCCTCCAGCTGCTCCTGCTCCTCCTCTCTTGTCACCTGGGTAGAAAATCCACTCATTTCACCAGACAATGCTTCTGCTCCAATGTCCTCCTCATCCTCCTCCTCCATTTCAGTCCCCACCGGAATCATGTGGCCGCGAGATGTAGTCATCACATCTCCAGTCCTCTGCCCAGACAGATTTTTCAGCATCTGTTCCAGGACATGAAGCAGTGGAATGACGTTATTCATCCCATAGTCCTGGCGACTGACAAATAACGTGGCCTCCTCGAATAGCCTCAACAAACGGCAGGTGTCACGCATGAGCTGCTATTGGCTGACATCAAAGTTACACAGGGTAGTACTCCTGTCCGCCTGGATCATCAAAAAATCGTTAATGGCCTTTCTCTGTTCATACAGTCGGTCCAACATTTGCAGGCTGGAATTCCAACGGGTGGAAACATCGCATATCAGAGTGTGTTGTGGGAGGCCGTTCTGCCGCTGCAATTCGAGGAGGGTGTTGCTTGCTTTGTATGAATGGATAAAGTTCATGCACAGTTTCCTGCCCATTTTAAGAATGTTATGAAGATCGGTGGTAGACTTAAGGAACCTTTTCACAACCAGATTGAACACATGCGCCATGCAGGGCGCATGGACAATCCCTCCTCAGTGCAGAGCGGACACCATGTTCCTCCCATTGTCCGTCACCATGGTTCCGATTTGCAGTTGGCGCGGAGAAAGCCACACATCGATTTCTTTCTGCATGACGCAGAGCAGTTCCTCCCCTGTGTGACTTCGTTCTCCGAGGCAAGCCAGGTGTAGAACTGCGTGACACCGCTGTGCCCTACACATGTGGTATGATGGAGCAGTACTTGTGGAGGCTGAGATGGTGGTGGTGGTGGAGGAGGAGGAGGCGGACATTGGCGCAGGAGCCACAGTTGACAACGTGGAGGAGAAAGCACGGTCTTCTGTCCAAGTTGTTGTGCCTGGGCAGGAAGCACATTCACCCAGTTGGCCGTAAAGGACATGTACTAGCCCTGACCATAGTTACAGCTCCAGACGTCCGCGCTGCCGTGCACCTTGGAACAAATCGATAAGCTCAAGAACTGGCCCCCTTTCTGTTCTACATATTTATGAAGTGCTGGTACTGCCTTTTTGGAAAAGAAATTATGGCTTGGAACTCTCCATCTCGGCTCGGCACAAGCCATTAGTTTTCTGAACGGTGCAGAGTCCACCATTTGGAAAGGGAGGGACTGCAGTACCAACAAGTTGGACAGGAGCACGGTCAGCTGCTGCACCTTAGGATGCTTGGACACATACTGTTGTCTCTTTGCAATCGCCTCGCTGAATGACTGCTGGCGCTATGAGTAGCGAGGAGCAGCAGCATCTGGACTGGGAGATGATATCAAAGAGAAACAGCTCCCTTCTGCAGAGGTGGTGGAGCCTTGACTGGCTGCAATGGCATGCGTGCCACAGGCCGCTGCTGCTGCTGCTGCGGCAGCAGGATGGACCACCACATCTGAGCCACATTTCTCCCAGGCCACCGGATGGTGACGCTGCATGTGTTGACGCAGGGCCGTGGTGCCAACATTAGCTCCCTGGCCACGCTTCACTTTCTGCCCACAGATTCTACATATACCCATATTCGGCTCCTCCGCTATCTTAGCAAAGAACTGCCACACCGCCGAGTAGCTGATTTTACCGCCAACGCTCCGCACTGAGTGACTACTATCGCCGCTGCCTCGCTGAGCCCCTGTGCCGCTACTTTCTTGGACCTGCGAAGCGGGTTTTCTACCCCGTGGCCGCTTGGCTCCCGACCGCACACTGCTGCTACCCTGCTGACTCACGGCCACACAACCCACTAGCTCGCAGCGCCGCACCCTGACGCGCCAGCTGACGACCTCTTCTCCTGACGATGATGAAGCCCTTGCCTCACCAGGCTCCCAAGTGCGGTCAGCTACATCATCATCTATTTGTGTTTCATCGTCACTGCTGTCCTCATCACCGGTCTTGGTATGCAGAGGCTGACTCCTCACAACATGACCTCCCATGCCACTCTCCACATCTATACTTTGCCGCCTACTGCAAGAAGCAGGGGATATTGGCCCCATTTCTTCGCTGCCAAGTAGCTGCTGACTGCCCTCCTCAAATTGTTCATCCTCGCTATATAGTGGCGCTGAGCCCAGACCACATAGTAGATCTCTGGCTGAGGGAACCGCATGGGAAAGAGGCGGGTTGAGGACAGGTGAGGGCCGCTGACCCGCTCCTGGGCCATGTCAACTAAGGGTTGTGTCTGACGTTCCCACCGACTCTTGGCTGGGGTTGTCAGATGTCATCTGGGAGGAAGTGGATGACCTAGTCAACCAATCAAGAACCCTTGGGTTGCTGAACAACACACGGCCGCTAGATGACAGCGGCAGTTGTGGTCTCGAGTGACCCCTGCTGTGACGTCCCCTTGCTCTGCTGCGACCTGGGCCTGCTCCAGGAATGTTTGTGCCACTGCCACTCTCAGGTGAGAGCCTGCCACCTCTCTGTCTGACATACTGTTTGTTCTAAAATGTACAGACACTGTTTGATGAAGATATCTGTATATGATAAATACACACCCTGTATTTGACTCCAAATGAACCCAGTAACAAGCTTGGGTAACCCTTGGATATAAATTGCGCTCCACAAATGGGCAGGAAAAATTGACTTTTATGTGCCGTTTAAAAACTCTGTGTATTTTACTGAATATAAAAGCACAAACAGGCTTAATTAACCTTCGGATATGAATTATGCTACAGAATTTCTTCTGTGGCGGTGAAAAACAACGTTTCTTTTACAAAGTACAACTGCAGAAAAATACTTAGTTAACCCTTGGATGTAAATTGCGCAAAAGAATTGAGCAGCCAAAAACTACCAGCTTTGTAGCGTGTTTCAATGGCTTGTATTTTACACTAAACAACAAGAAGAAAACTTGTAATTAACCTTCGCTTGTGAATTATGCTACAGAAAAAAATTATTTTTTGGCGGTGAAATAAACGGTTTCTTTTAGTCACCACAGCAGCAGAACAATGCTTAATTAACCCCTGGATGTAAATTGCGCAAAAGAATTGAGCAACCAAAAACTACCAGCTTTGTAGCGTGTTACAATGGCGTGTATTTTACACTAGACAACAAGAGGAAAACTTGTAATTAACCATCGCTTGTGAATTATGCTACAGGAAAAATTTATTTTTTGGCGGGGACATAAACGGTTTCTTTTAGTCACCACAGCAGCAGAACAACGCTTAGTTAACCCCTGTATGTAAATTGCGCAAAAGATTTGAGCAGCCAAAAATTAAGTGGTATTTGTATTGTAAAAACTCTGTTTCTTTAAATGAATACAACAGGAACAGGCTTGGATCACCCTTGGATATTCAGTGTGCTGTGAGCAGATAGCATTAATATGTATATGCAGCTGCACTGGACGCACACTGGACTTCAGATCCAATGCTCCACAAAATCAGAAATAGAACGTTAAGAGAAGCAGTCTCTGAGACAAGCTGTGACACTCCCCAAGAATCGCTGGATAAAAGTGAGTTCTTTAGTATCAGCCATCATAAGCAGCCGTGACAGCACCTTCCCTAATCAGTACAGTGAGAGCGGTAAGAGCTCCCAGCGTCGCGCCCGGAATTATATAGTGCGGTGACATCACAGAATCCCGCCGGTCTCTGATTGGCTTCATCTCTGCATATGTCATGCAGGCTATGCCCTTCTTCCTCCCAGAGTTCTTTGCCCCATGTAACGCCATGTGCTCGCAGCCATTTTATCAATCAAAAGCACACTTCGTTCACGCGAAGTACCCCAAACTTTGACTTCGTTCCGAACCAAAGTTTTTCTGAAATTCTAATCGAATTCCACTTCGTTAGAATCAATTCGCCCATCTCTAATTGTTACATAATGTTACTTGGTTAAAATCAGGTTTAACATAAAATCTAAACAAAAAATAGAGTAATACTGTAGTTTTCCCATAAAGTCACAGTATATGAATTCCTAACAGCTAAACAATAACCTTTATTGAACAATTCTAAAAAATACCAGAGCAAATAGTACACCATAATTTGTCCTGGACAACCATATCACAAATATTTAAAGGCGAAAATAACCTTCTTTGCTCTTATACCTAACTGAACACCGGATATGGAAAACACCACAGAACAGCAAACATTGAACATATGTGTTTTCAAGAGTTACTTACGATTACTTGTACTCAAATTTCTCCTATGTCCAATTTAGTTCCTGAGTTCAGTAGGATGAGTATTCTGTCACTTCATATCTGGGCCCCCTAGGCAATGAAGATAGTAAGCCATATAGTCTGACCCTGATCAAACACCTATTCGCCTCCTATAACTTGAAAATTGACGGGACCTAATGGAGACCTTGCAATCTCCCTATTTGGGCAAAAACGATATATATCCCCGCTATGTACAATATCACACTGCAGAGATAACAAATATCTAAAAATGTTTATCACACAGCACTCCCGACATGTTTCCCCCTCCAGGACAGGGAGGGTTCATCAGGGAAAGCAGGCCATATGTTTGTTGTAGCCTAAAAATAAAAAAATCTTAGGCTACTTTAAGCCCATGTGACTGATATCGTCCCACGTCACTCTGGAATGACATCAGTCACATGGGTTTATAGCCTAAGGCTTGATTAGCTGTCTAGGATGCTGTGTTATTTTTAGGCTACAACAAACATATGACCTGCTTCCCCTGATGAACTCTCCTTGCTTAAGGTGCCCATATATAAAGTGACGGAATACCCCTACTTAACTCAGAAACTGAATTGGACATAGGAGAAGTTTGGGTACAAGTAATCGTAAGTAACTCTTTAAAACACATATGTTTAATGTTTGCTGTTCTGTTGTGTTCTCCATATCCGGTGTTCACTAAACCTATAAATACAAGGGCCAATCAAATAGAATGGATACTATAAATACAAAGAATACAAAAAGAAATTGTATCTAATATAGTAATATAGAAATGTAAAAACAATGCTTTATTAAATCTTGTTATAAAAATGTAAAAATATATCAGTAACAGACAAAATCACATCCAAATAAAAAAAAACACCTAATACCACTGAAACATAATGCTATACATAACATAGGTGATAATAATATCAAAACATCACATAAATAAGTACAAAAACATCAAATGATCATTATTCCCCTTGAGAAAGCGCAGGCAAAACGCACGTCGGGGTGTTTGGTTCATTCTAATCTGCTGATCTTTGGTGATATATAAAATTTATGTTTTTGTACTTATTTATGTGATGTTTTGATATTATTATCACCTATACGATGTATAGCACTATGTTTCAGTGGGATTAGTTGGGTATTTTTTATTTGGGTGTGTTTTTGTCTGTTACTGATATACTTTTTAATTGTTTATAGCAAGATTTAATAAAGCATTGTTTTTACATTTCTGTATTACTGTATTGGATACAATTTCTTTTGGTATTCTTCCTATCGGTGTTCAGTTAGGTATATGAAGAAAGAAGATAATTTTCGCCTTTAAATATTTGTGATATGGTTGTCCCGGACAGATAATGGTGTACTATTTGCTCTTTTATATTTTAGAGTTATTCAATAAAGGTAATTTTTTAGCTGTTAGGAATTAATATACTGTGACTATACAGTAAATGTCAATAGAAAAACAATAGAAAATAGACATTTGCTATAGCTAATTTGCAAAGAAACATTAGCAACCCTTCTCTTTTTTTTAACCATGTAGTACTGTAAATGCATAATTCAATGTATAAGTTACTGTCCGTGTGTTAGAGCAGGCATTGGATAGTATGCCCAGGGAATCTTCTGAGTTCTCAAAATGGGATGTCAGATTGCAAAATGCTGAACACATATTTCCTAGGCATTATATGAAATTTCAAAAGGCAAACCTGCAAAGTATAAAACACTCACAATATTCTAGCTAGTATTGGGTTTTAGTTTCATGTGACATGGCTGTTTTTTCAGGCTGATGAAGTTCTGTGTCATTTGAGCATGGTGGAGTACTGGGCAAGTTCCTATTTCTGAATTTGATAAGGGACAGGGTGACTCAATAAATTTTCTGGTCGTTGTTATAAGTATAACATAAGACGGTTTTTATCAACTAGGAATTCTGAAACAACTCCTAGCCAGATCATAATTCATGTTATGGTCAATCAACCTGCTCAGAGTTGAAGACGTTCCTGACTACCAAATGGATTGTAGGTAGAGATGGGCGAATTTCCCGAAATTCATTTTGTTCACTTCGCCGAATTTTTCGGCAAAAAATAACTTCGTTCCGAATTACTTTGGCACGAATCACGTTAAAAAACAGCTATTTCCAGGCTCCCACGAGCCTGCAGGGTGTTGTAAAACGTTGTGCCATCCCTTAAATATGCAGAGGGAGCTTGGTTTGGTCTTCATACAATGTTTTTTTTTTAGTATGACACGCACATGACTGCCCCGCCGCTCTTAGAATCGCTTCACTATAAAATTCCCTGGGCACTAAGAGGGCAAAACTGACCAAAAAACTGAAGGGGAATGTAGCCTGATTAAAGTCATGCGACAAACAGCTGGAAAAAAACAACTGAGGATCAGGTGGCCACATCAGTGACAGAGTGGGGAGGTGACGGGGCAGCCACAGCAGCATGAGGTCAGAGAGTGGCACAATGACATTCTGGAGGTGGCAAAAACAGGAATAGGCCACAGAGTGGCACAATGACACAGTGTCTAGGTCACGGCAGCAGCCACAGCACAGCATGAGGTCAGACAGTGGTACAATGACACAGTGTGTAGGTCACGGCACCAGCTACAGCAGCAGCATGAGGTCGACAGGGGCACAATGACACAGTGTGTAGTCACGGAGGCAGCCACAAGCAGCAGCATAAAGGTCAGACAGTGGCACATGACACAGTTGTAGGTCACGGCGGCAGCCCCACCACCAGCAGCATGAGGTCAGACAGTGGCACAATGGCATTCTGGAAAGGTGGCAAAAACAGGAGTGGGGCCAAAAAGTGGACAATGACACAGTGTGGGGGTCATGGCAGCAGCCAAGCAGCAGCATGAGGTCAGACAGTGGCACATGACAAGTGTGTAGGTCACGCTTACCACACAGCTGCATGAGGTCAGACAGTGGCACAATGACATTCGAGTGGAAAACAGGAATAGGCCACAGAGTGGGACAATGACACAGTGTGGAGTCACGGCAGCAGCCACAGCAGCAGCATTAGGTCAGACAGTGGCACAATGACACAGTGTGTAGGTCACGGCAGCAGCCACAAACAGCAGCATGAGGTCAAAACAGTGGCCCCAATGACAGTATGTGGGTCACAGCAGCGCACGCAGCAGCATGAGGTCAGACAGTGGCACAATGACACAGTGTGTAGGTCCGGCAGCACCACAACGCACATGAGCCCAGACAGTGCACAATGACAGTATGTAGGTCACGGCAGCAGCCACAGCACAGCATGAGGTCAGACAGGGCACAATGACATCTGGAGGTGGCAAAAACAGAGAATGGGCCCAAACAGAGGGGGACAATGACACATTTGTGGAGGTCACGGCAGCAGCCACTGCGCAGCATGAGGTCAGACAGTGGCACAATGACACAGTGTGTAGGGTCACGGCAGCAGCCAAAACAGCAGCTGAGGTCAGATAGTGGCACAATGACAGTTGGGGGGTCACAGCAGCAGCCACAGCAGCAGCATGAGGTCAACAGTGGCACAATGACACATGTGTAGGTCACGGGCAGTCAAACAGGCATAGGCAGCAGGTTGGGCACAATGACAGTGTGTAGGTCACGGCACAGCCAAACAGCAGCAAGAGTCAGACAGTGGACATGACTTTCTGGAGGGGCAGAAACAGGATAGGCCACATGATGGGACAATGACACAGTGTGTAGGTCACGCAGCAGCCACAACAGCAGCATGGGGTCAGACAGTGGCACAATGACAGTGTTTAGGTTACGGCACAGCCACAGCAGCAGCATGAGGTCAGACAGTGGCACAATGACACAGTGGTGTAGGTCACGGCAGCAGCCACAGCAGCAGCATGGGGTCAACAGTGGCACAATGACATTCTGGGGGGGCAAAAACAGAATAGGCCACAGAGTGGACAATGACAGAGAGAGGAGGTGACGGCGGCAGGAGCAACAGCATGAGGTCAGAGAGGGGCCCACAATACACAGTGTGGAGGTCACGGCAGCAGCCACAGCAGCGCATGAGGTCAGACGTGGCACAATGACAGAGTGTGGAGGTGGGTGGCATACCATTTCCCTGGTAAAAAATGGTTGGTGGCAGATGGAGAAACTGTCAGTAGTTTGTGTGGCATCAGGCGGGTGGCGGCATCAGAATAGTGGCTGAGGCAGTAGTTTGAGACCAGAACTCATTTTTCACAGTTTGGGTGAGGCGTCATGGCTGATGTAGTCTGACGCCTAAGGCATTGGGTGGTGGAAATCCTGGCCGATCCACGCCTGATTCATCTGCAGAGCCACCATTTTTGGAAAAGGGGGGGACTGCAGCACCACAAAAATTGGACAGGGGTACGGTCAGCTTCTGCCCATTAGAATGGTTGGACGCATACTGTTGTCTCTTTGTAATCGCCTCGCTGAACGACTGCTGGCGCTATGAGTAGCGAGGAGCAGGAGCATCTGGATCGGGAGAGATGTCAAAGAGAAACAGCTCCCTTCTGCCCGAGTTGGTGGAGCCTTGAACTGGCTGCAAAAGGCAAAGCGGCCAAATGGCGCTGCTGCTGTTGCTGCGGCGGCAGGATGGACCACCACATCTGAGCCACGTTTCTCCCAGGACACCGGATGGTGACGCTGCATGTGTTGACGCAGGGCCGTGGTGCCAACGTTAGCTCCCTGGCCACGCTTCACTGTCTGCTGACAGATTCTACATATACCCACAGTCGGCTCCTATGGGGTATTAGCAAAGAACTGCCACACCGCCAGTATGGGTTTTTAAACCCGCCAACGTCCCACTGAGACTACGGGCCGCTTCTTATTACCGTTCTCTTTGTTTTTCCCTAAACCCTCTACCACTGGACCGCGTACCCCAAAGGCGCCCAATTCCCTCATTGGACAGAACCCCGCCCCCTGCACCATGGTCACCATGGATACCCTACCCTCCATACTTTCCCCTTTGGGCCGGGTGACCACCAAAATTTTGACCCTTTTGTTTATCTTGCAAAAAATTTGAGGATCCCCCCCCCGACCCACCCCCCTTATTTTAAACCCCCCGGGGGGGTTACTTCCTATTTTGGGGACCCCCCCCCCTTCGGGCCCCCGGGATACCTTGGGATGCCCGACCTTCCTGGGTTTAACTTAGCTGCCTTAAAACCGGCGGTTTGAGTACACATTTTTCTCTCCCCTTCTCCCCCCGAAACCCCCGACCCATATCCAAGCCGGGGGCCTGGGGGGGAGGGGGGTTCGGGGGGGCTTTACAGCCACCCCAGCTTCCTGACAGGCCCGAAGGGCCCGCCTAGTTCCCCCGGGGGCCCCCCACCATTTTGATTTCTTCTTTTTTCGCTTCCTTTGTTTTTTGCTGTTGTTGCTACTGTATTCCTCCCTTCCAAATTCCCTCCCCAAAAAAAGCCGGCCACCCACGGGGGTTCTAATAGCTGGGTTTCACGGAGGGGGAGTCCTAAAATTGGGGTGGGGTCCCCCCCTTCTTCATCCCTGATAGGGCGGGTGCATTAAGGGTGGGACCCAACTGTGCCCTAAGAGACAAGTCTGATGGCATTTCCACACTGCTTTGTAAAATCCTGACTACCGTGGTCACAGGAGATGGTGAACCAGCACTTATTTCCCCTAATTCTTTCCCGGGTACCCATTCCCCAATAAATAACGGGGTGCCCCACTCCCCCGGCTTCTGCCGCCCCCCTTCCTCTCTGCTGTACCATTTCTGGTCCACTGTCCCGCCCCCCCGGGGGGGGGACCTTTTTTGGCTCATACCCCCGATTTTTCTCTTGCAGGGGTTTCCCTTCTTGCTGCTCCGCCCCCCCAGGAGGCGCCGCCCGTTTTCCGGCGCGGCATCCTCTCATCCCTCTCCAATATGGCCGTCTCCGGCCGGTGTCTCAAAGGGGGGGGGTTCCGACGCACTTCCGGTTTTTTCCCGGCCCTTCCTTCTGTTTTGGGGTCCCCGCGACTGACCTCTGCTGCTGCTTTGGGTGCTGCCGTGACCCCACCTCGTCATTGTGCCCCTGTCTGACCTCATGGGCCCCGTGGCCCTTTCCGTACCTCCACACTGTGTCATTGTCCCACTCTGTGGCCTACCCGTTTTTCCACCTCCCAAAAGTGATTGGCCACTTTCTGACCTCATGTGCTTCTGGGGGTGTGCCGTGACCCACACACATGTCATTGTCCACTCTGTTGCCTTTTCCTGTTTTTTTCCACCCCCCAGAATGTTATTG
>JAODAL010057594.1:0-22585 GCA_025379985.1 Phyllomedusa bahiana
TGGGGGGGGGAGTGAAAATTGTCAAAGAGTCGTTTTGGGTTGTTGTTTAATACTGAGATGATCGAGGTGAAATATTCTTGTTTGACGCAGTGTGGTAAGTACTGAGAAGGAACTTATAGTGGAGAAAGTCTGCAGGTAGCTTTGACTTTCTTCACAGATGCTCAGCACACCTGGAGCATCATTGGAACAACTTAGTGAAGAAAATTTGGCTCTAAGAGTGACAGAAAAAAATTGAGAGGCTAAAATACTTAATATCTGATGGAAAAGATGAGGACAGCTTGCAAGAGATGAAGGGAAGGTTAGTGACTGCACAGTACAACTCACAAGCGAGCACATTGCCAGTCTCAGGACCATGAGGTTTGTCATCGTTTGGTCAGTTTTCTTTGAATCTCAGTACTGAATAGCAGCGCCAATCTGTTCTTCAATGATTAACACACCCTGCATCCAGCGGTTTTACCTCGTCTTCCTCTCAATCATGGGCACAAATGTCATCATCATCATCAGTCCAACATGAAGGCCAAATGTCACCCAACATACGGACCACTCCAGATAATCCATTTTCTTAAGAGCTCTTTGATGACACAATGAGGTTGGGGTCAGAAGGCATTTCAAAAGATCAAGAGGCCAAAGAGGATGCTTTTGTCTGCTCTGACACCCAATCGCTAAAGCCCTCAGAGGAGAAGAAGGAAGCTGGTCCATCGGCAGAAATCCCGAGCGGTCACCAATGCCTTACAGTGCCTGTGGCTTGTAGCACACAGCGCCTGTGGCTTCTAGCCCGCAGCTTGAGGATGTAGACTGTCAGGAAGAAGAAGTCACCTGTGATGATGCTGATATTGCAGGTCCAATGTGGTCTTTGGAGCAGCAGCTGGCAAGCGCATCATTAGTGCAGGAGGAGGATGATGGGGTAGTGTCAGTTCGGGTCCAGCCTCAGAAAGAGAGAGGGCGGTCGCACAAGTCCACTGACATTACTCCATCGACCATGGCCTGTGGTGGCAGCAGCACAGCCTACACTTTCCCCTTCCACCATTGTGACCTGTACAATGTACAGCAGCCAGTCTTCTGTGTACCAGGTGTGGGAGCATAAGAAATGCTTTCACCCCGGCCATCCCAAAGCCAAAAGCCTGAAATGTTGCCTTTCCGGCTGATGGACACAGATGGGCTCCGCCATGTCATGGCCCTGGCATGCCCCCAATATCAGATGCCGAGCAGGCATTTCTTCGCCAGAAAAGCCATCCCTGCCCTGGCCAACCATGTGTCAGCTAAAATCTCCAGCGCGTTGGCTGCATCTGTGTCCAGCAAAGTCCATCTGACCACCGATACACGGACTAGTAAGCACGGTCAAGGCTGCTAAATCTCTGTGACAGCTCACTGGGTAAGTTGGGTGGATATCTCTGATGATGATGGTGGCTCTCAGGCAGGTTTCCGATACCCAAGCTCCATGTATAGCATCACGTGCCAAAAGAAACCAGGCCATGATGAAATTCCTGTGTCTTGGAGACTGTCAACACACAGGTCATGAGCTGTGGACAGCTCTGTGCAATGAGACTGAGCAGTGGCTGGGTGACAAGAACCTGGTGCTAGGCAAGTGGTGTGTGACAACGGGCGAAATCTCCTTGCCGCCCTTAAGATCGGTAGGCTGGAGCACATCCCTTGCCTGGCACACGTCATGAACCTCGTCATCCAGAAATTTCTAAAGCACTACCAGGGTCTTGACTGCCTGCTGAGGAAGGCTCTAGGTCTGAGCTCACACTTCCGCCGTTCGCACCCTTCTTCTTCCTGGCTGGCTGTTGCAGAAAAGATCTCGAGTGCATTGGCTGCATCTGTGTCCGCCAAAGTCCATCTCCTTACAGACACATGGACTAGTAAGCAAGGTATAGCTCACTGACTGCTCACTGGGTGAGTTTGGTGCATGACAGTGCCTCTGGTGATGAGTCTTGGGCTTGGCGGACACTCTTCCACACTGCAGTGATGGTGCAGAGTCCAGATCCCCAGCCTCGATGTGTAGTATCATGTGTCAAGAGAAACCAGGTCGTTCTCAAATTAATTTGTCTTGGGGACCATCAACACATAGGTCAAGAGCTGTGGACGGCTCTGCGCACTGAGACTGACCAGTGGCTGGGTGCTAAGAACCTGGCGCCAGACATGGTGGTGTGCGACAATGGGAGACATCACCTTGCTGCCCTTATGATCAGTAGACATATGCACATCCCTTGCCTGGCACACATCATGAACCTGGTTGTGCAGGAATTTCTCAAGCACTACCCGGGTCTTGACTGTCTGCTGAGGAAGGTTCAAGGTCTGAGCTCACACTTCCGGCACTCCCACCCTGCTTCTGCAGGACTGGCAGTGTTTCAGTATGATCTTGGCCTCCCCGTCAACCGTCTTATATATAACGTGGCAGCACGCTGGAATTCCACCCATCACATGCTCCAGTGATTGTGGCAGCATCATAATACCATTATGCAGTATGAAGTGTTGCATGGCCTGATGAGCAGTGGTGCAGACCTCGTGGTGTTGACCCATAGAGAGTGGAGGCAGGTGAAAGATCTCTGCACCATCCTTGACAGTTTTGAAGATGCCGCCAAATGGTCAGTCAGGATGGCGTTGTCAGCATGACCATTGTGGTCATAATTTTACTGGAACAAACGTTGGGCCCTCTGCAGCAGCAGGTCCCAGCAGTGATGGAGGAGAAGGCGGACACAGAGCCTTACTTGCCGGAGGATGTAAAAGGCCTAACTGTTTCCCAATTTTATTGGTCTTCCTTAGGCGGTGGTTCGAGGTCCAGGGCGGGTGCAGGATGGCAGTTTAGCTCACAGAGTAGAGCACATGAGGCTAGCCAGTGGCATACGGGAACACAAACCCATCTGTGGTCCAGAACAGGGACCATGGTGTTCAACATGACAAACGTCATAAGAAACGTCGGTTTGAATTTGCAAAAATTATGGAAAATATGAAAAGAGGAAGATTAGAAATGGGTGATTTGGAGGGATGAGACAAAAGTCAATAAACTGGGCTATGATGGTGCAAATGGGTCTGGAAGAATCAAGGGAAAAGTGGGCTAATAGATTATGAAATTGAAGAAGCTGTAAAGTTTTGTGGAGGAAGCTTAATGATATCCCGGGAACACGCCACTGCCAGGAGGAACTACGTAAGAGACGCATAGAAGCGGGAGTCCACGGTGACATGACAGACCCGGACTCATAGTCTTAAAGCATTGAAGAGGCCCTTATCCCAACAAACAAAACTCAGGAACTAACTGTGGGTAATGTGATTTTAAAGAGTCAGCAGGACATGATAGTGCTCGGGACAACCCTTTTGGGGGGGAAAAAATGTGCAATGCAAAAACCAAAAGTGAATTCCAACCCCCCGGGATTCAAAAACGTTGCATTCTGGCGGGGCAGGGGAATTTCTTTTCATAAACAAGATTCATGTGATAAATTATAATAGAACTTAATCGAGAATGCAAATGAAGTGCCAATTCAACTAGAGAAAAACCACTTTGCAAGCAAGAATGATGTCCTTGTATCAGTTGGAGAAAACTAGTGATGACGTTTACGTTACTATTGTCTGGGTCTAGCGATATGCAATTATCAAGACGTTTTTGATAGTCGTAATAGTTTTACCCCGATGACCATTAATTTAGGGGAGAGGAAAACCCCTTCATTTTTATCCCCAAACAGGGCAGGGGAAGCGGGAAATTTAAAAAACCCCCAAAACGGGCAAATGGATAATGCTACATCTTGGCAAACACTTATTTATAAAAGTCACAAAAAAAAAGTCCAGACCATTCATACCCCTGTCTTTACACAGCATGCCCCAAAAACCCTGCATCCCCCACAAATTAAAATGCCAGAAGGCTTTTGATTTGAACCATCTTTTTACTTAAAAATGGACATTGAATACCCTTTTGGAACGAGCATGCCCCTTAAAAACCTGCTGACCCACAGATTAAAAAAGTGCAGAAAAGGAGTCTTTAAAACCCCCATTTTAGTTGAACTGGACATTGACTTACCGTTCTGTACCACAGTATGACCATTAAAACCTGTCTGCCCCACAGATTAAAAAGTGCGGAAAAAGGAGTTTTTTGAACCACCATTTTAGTTGAATGGACATTGACTTCCCTTCGGGACCGCAGAATGCCAAAAAACCTTCGACACACAGTTTAAAAAACTGCCGGGGGAAAAGGAGTTTTTAAACCCACCATTTAGTTGAAGGAATTAACTATACCGTTTGACCACAGTTGCCCTTAAACCCCTTTGCCCCACGATTAAAAAGTCGGGAAAAGGAGTCTTGACCCACCTTTTTATTAAACTGGACATTGACTATCCCTGTTTTGTCCACATATGACCAATAAACCTGTCGGGAAACACAGATTAAAAAGTCCCGGGAAAAGGGAGTTTTGAAAACCATTTTAGTTGAACTGAAATTACTTACTGTCTGGGTAACCTCATCTGTTCAAGTCTTCCTGTCCTCCCTTGTAAATTCAGATGAATATTTTTTTCCCTATTTTGAAATCCCAGTTTTTTAGTGTTTAATTTAAAAAAAATTTTTAAAAAGGAGGTCCCACCCCTCTTTTTTTCCTTTTTTTTAATTTAAAAAATGGGTTGTTTCATTTACGGGATGGTACTTTTTAAAGATCTTGCAAAAAAAAAGTCATTTTGCAATATGTGTCCCATTACGGGTTACCTTTTCTTTTTTTGACAGACCATCCCCCTTTGACCATTTTTGACAATTGTGAAGTACAAATGTCTGTTAAAAAAACCACATTTTTTGAATAGACCTGTAGAATTGCTTCTTTACAGCAAAATGCCCCCCAAAAAATTTAAAAAAATGACCCTTGACCCCTTTTGACAATTTTTAAAAACAAATTTTGTTAAAAACCACATTTTTTTTGAATGGAACCCCTTTTTTGGCCCCTTTCAAGCAAAAAAAATATAAAAATGATTCTCAGCCCCTGTTAAAAATACTGTGAGGGAGGGAAAAGGGACTTTGAAAGCCACTTTCTGTCCAAAGGCAGATTTTAGCTGATCTACAGCAAAATGACCCCAAAAAATTTAAATAGACTTCTCAGCCATTATTAAAAATTTGATGGAGAAAATGCCCCTTAGAACCACATTTCTGTTCCAAAGGACCATAATTATAGCTTATCTACAGCAACATGACCTCAAAACCCTTGACAAGCGAAAAAGTAAAGAAAAAAAAAAAAATGGAATGGTTTATTTATGAAACCTTGGTGTCTTTTAAAAAGTTCCCCCCGCAAAAAAGCAAAAAGATCTTTGGGGGAAATGAGAATAAAAAAGCAGAGGAAATGATCATTTTAAAAAAAATTTTTCAAGAGGACCCTTTCTGTTTAAAAAGGAAAGTATAGTAGACCGGCAACTAATCGGTAACCTCGGCAATTGGAGCCACAACATCATCAGAGATCCATGCCTAATTCATCTTGATGAATGTCAAACGATCAACATTATCTGTGGAAAGCCGGATGCGTTTGTCTGTAATGACTCCTCCAGCTGTGCTGAAGGTCCGCTCAGATATGACGCTGGCTGCTGGGCAGGACAACACCTCTATGGCATGGCGAGCGAGCTCGGGCCATTCATCCATTTTGGATACCCAGAAGTCGATTGGGTCCGGAACACATCCAAAAACATTGTTGTGGAGACGCAGATAGTCGTGCACCATGATCTTAAGCTGGTCTCTGTGTGTTGTATGTGTGCCCTGCATTACATGCGTTGGTGAGGTGGTAAATAAAGATTGCCAGAGGTCACCCATTAGGCTTCTGCCACATTGCCTGCTGCTGCTGCCGCTGCGGCTACTTGGCACTCTACTGCTGTCACGTCGCTGACGTTGTTCCACCGTGACATTTGAAGAACGTGAAGCAGACACAACAGATGTCTCCAGTTGATCAATCAGCACAGTCTCCAATTCCTGCATTTTACTCTTTATTTGGGTGGGTGGAAGGAAAGTGCTGAGTTTCGGCGTGCAGGTCGTCAAACTGGTGGAAGGAGAATGGGTAGGGTGGGTCTCTGGTGGTGCTGGTGGTACTCGGGCGACGGTGGAGGCTGAAGCGGAGGCTGATCCCTGATCATGACTCTGACAGACATGGACAGCTGAGGAACGCTTGGTGGTGGCGGAGGAAGAGTAGGCAGAGACTACTGATGCGTTTGCGGCAAAGGCGGCATATGACATCGCTGGGTGAATCAGAGGCTTGCTCAAAGAAGGCCCAGGCTTGAGAGGTCCTGGACCTTTTCGACAGCGATAAGCGAGGAGCAGTGTTTCCGCTGATCTTGGCTGGCAGAATCATCTCAGCGGACTTCTGCGACTGCCCTCTCCCTTTTTGAGGCAGGACCCATACTGTCACTACCCCATCGTCTTCCTCCTCGTCCAGTGATGAAGCGCTCGCAAGCAAATTCTGCTGAAAAGACCGCGTTGGATCCGCAATGTCGTCCTCATCATCATCACCACAGGTGACTTGGTTGTCCTGACATTCTGCATCCAGGAGCTGCGGGCTACAAGCAAGAGGCACTGCAAGGCGTTGCCGACCGCCCGGGATTTTTGCCGATTGACCGGCTTCCTTCTCTCCCTCTGATGGCATCAGTAACTGGGCGTCAGAGCAGACAAAATCATCCTCTTTGGCCTCTTGATCTTTTAACATGCCTTCTGACCCCAACCGCATTTTGTCATCAAAGAGGTCTTCAGAAAATGGATTATCCACAGTGGTGGGTACACGTTTTGACATTTGGGCTGCCTTCGCTTCATGTTGGATGGATGCTGATGATGCTGATGACGACATTTGTGACCGTGACTGGGAGGACGAGGAGGTAAGACTGCTGGATGCAGGTTGCATTAACCACTGAAGAACAGATTGACGACGCTGTTCGTTACTGAGATTCACAGGGCCCTGACCCAACGATGACAGGCCTGACGGTCCTTCAACCGACGATCCGCTGGCTTGCGTGTTGTCGCCAGCAGTTGAAGGAGCACCTTCTCTCGTATCTCTACCTCCATGTCCTAACCCCTCTTTACTCGCTTACCACCTGCATTTCGCTCCATGTTCAGAAAGATAAAAATTTGAGAAGGTATGGAAGAGTTTTGGAAAGTCTCTTATTAAAAGACGGCAAATCACAGCTATTCTTAAATCCCTCTAATTTCTTACAGCCAACTAGCATTAGAAACTGAAATGTTTCTAGCGAATACCTGTGAAATGCGGTCTGGTGGAAGAACCGTAAGACAAAATCAACAGTGTTGTTCCTTCAGTCCCAGGGATTTACAACTGCCCAGTAGGAGTAGGAATTGATAGTTTTCAACAAAATATCATATAAGTGCGCTATCTGCGCCAAACTGAGATTCAACGAGCGCAATAAAACTATTCAGAAGTTACACGGATGAAAAATTGTGTTTTTTGCAGCAATGAAAAACGAGAACAGTTGCTAGAAAATTTTTCTATCAGAATTGTCGTACAACGTGGCAATTTGAAAAAACTAGGGCCGCACCACGTGCAATACAGCTATTTAAAAACTATACCGATAACAAACGGTATTTATTGCACCTATCAATACACCTGCAGTGACTACAAAATTGCTGTATTCAAATTTAAGTGCAAGGTGGCTCTATGAACAAAGCTGGCCTGCAACAAAGTGAAAAAAACACCTATCTGAAGTATATACGGATAATAAAAGTTGAGTTTTGCATCTATAAATACACCTGCGGTTACTACAAAATTGCTGTATTTAAATTTAAGTGCAAGGTGGCTCTATGAACAAAGCTGGCCTGCGCCAAAGTGAAAAAAACACCTATCTGAAATGTATACGGATAATAAAAGTGGAGTTTTGCACCTATCAAATACACCTGCGGTTACAAGAAAAGATCTGTATTAATATAAGTATAGGCTTCACAACATACAAGTAATATTTCACCAAAAAACTGGCCAAAATGTGTTAATAAAAACCCATTGCAATGCAGGGTCTAAACACAGTCTGGGCTTCACAATATCCACTCTCCTTTAAAGAGCCTGTACAGCGCTAGATGCTCCTTTAAAATTCTCAGCCTAAGTAACTAAAATCTGCAAATCTCTAATCTACCTAAGTTCTAATGTTCACAGCTAAAAGCATAGCTGTCTGTGTGAACAAATAGAACAGTTTCGCTGAGCTGTTTTGACAGAGACCAAGCACACGTCCTGCTCTTATGATACACAGACACACACTGAGGCAGAACAGGAAGGGCTGTTCTATGTAAAACATGGTCATGTGATTTTTCCAGCCAATCGCAACCATACACATCCCAGTCATGACGTCGCACACCCAGCTCACCCTGCTCTATTCTCTAAGCTGATTTGCTGGCCCCCAAAATGACAGGAAGCGCCGAAAATGGCGCGATATTAATAGATTATGTGCAGATTTTCACCTAAATTATCGCATGATCGAAAAAATCCGATCAACATAAAAACCGTGCCGATTTCAACTTTGTCAATAATAATCGCTCAACACTATAGACAACACTCAAATTCAAGCCTCAAATCATTATCCCAAATCCTCTTCTTGGAAGGCACAGGTTAAACAGAAGCTCCCCCAACAAAGATACAGACTTTCTCCTGTTCAATGTTTTAATTGCGGAAAATTAGGAAATTTTAAACAAGATTGCTGTGTCCTTCTGAAACAGTGAAATCAAGAAGAAATCAAGGACAAGAAAAGTTCAAGCTTCACATATGTTATAATAATAATAATAATAATAATAATAATAATAATAATAATTATAATCTTTATTTATATAGTGCCAACATATTCCGCAGCACTTTACAAATTTGAGGGTAAACGTACAGACGTTACACATTAAAAGTACTTACAGATGAGACACAAGGTGTGAGGGCCCTGCTCGTGAGAGCTTACAATCTATTAGGGTGTATGGGTGAAACAAACAGTGCGAAGTGCCAAGTTTACAATGGTCCAGCCATGTTTCATAAATAGGGTGTGGTTTACATGAAAAATGGATGAACCTGCCACCCTGACAGTACATCTATATACAGATAAGTGCCTGTGAGTGCTCTATAGTGTAGGGAGTAACAGATGAGTGTAATAGCAGTTAGGGATCTTGGTAGGCCAAACTGAGAAGATGTGTACTTAGGGCCCTCTTTAAACTACGAGGGTTGTGAATGTGCCTGATTACCCGCGGTAGGATATTCCAGAGAAGTGGTGCCGCACATGTGAAATCTTGGAGACAGGCAAGGGAGGTTCGGATGATTGATGAGTGTAACCTGATATCAGCAGTAGAGCGGAGAGAGCGGGTCGGGTGTTAGACAGAGACGAGGGAGGTGATGTAGGGGGGTGCAGCATTGTGGAGAGCTTTATGGGTGAGAGTTCTGAGTTTATACTGTATCCTGTACTGAATGGGCAACCAGTGCAGTGACTGACACAGGGTAGAGGCATTAGTATAGCGGCTGGAGAGAAAGATGAGCCTGGCTGCTGCATTTAGGAAAGATTGAAGAGGGGAGAGTTTGCACAGAGGGAGACCGATTAGCAAGGAGTTACAGTAGTCGAGACGAGAATAAGAATAAGAGCAACAATGAGAGTTTAAGTTGTTTCCACAGTGAGAAACGGACGGATTCTGGAGATGTTCTTGAGGTGCAGGTGACAGGAGCTGGCAAGGGATTGGATATATGGGGTGAAGGTCAGATCAGAATCCAATATAACCCCAAGACAGTGGGCCTGGAGTTATGGTGGTGCCACACACTGAAACAGAAATAGCAGAGGGGGGTTGGTTACTAGATGGCGGAAAGACAAGAAGTTCAGTTTTAGTGAGGTTTAGTTTCAGATAGAGAGAGGACATGATGTCAGAGACCGCGGACAGACAGTCACTGGTGTTTTGTAGGAGAGTAGGACTGATGTCACGGGAGGATGTGTATTATTGGGTGTCATCAGCATAGAGATGGTACTGGAAGCCAAATCTGCTGATGGTTTGTCCAATCGGGTCTGTGTACAATGAAAAGAGGAGAGGACCTAGAAACTATCCCTAAGGAACTCCAACATCAAGAGGTAGAGAAGAGGAAGTAGATCCGAATAAAGAGACACTAAAGGAGCGATCAGACGGGTAAGATGAGAACCAAGAGAGAGCGGTGTCCTGGAGGCCAATGGCACGGAACATGCTGAGGAGAAGTTGGTGATCAACAGTGTCTTTTGTGTTTTTTAAAAGAAAGCTGCCACATAATTCCTTAATTCCTAAACCCAGACAGTTTTTTTTTATACATATGGCCCTTAAAGGGGTTTTCTCGCTACAAAGATCATGTCTGTAATGATGGGGACAGTAAACATAAGCACTTTTGTAATTGGTTTGCTTTACCTAAGTCACTTAGTGACACTTAGTGATAGTAGATATGAGCTAAACTGTGCATCTGTAGTTATTTCTGCAGCAGCTAGTTGGGACACACCCGCTTTTCTGCGATTGCCTAGCTGACATTTCATATAGCCTAATGGGACACCCCCCCGGAGAGGAAACCCCCAAGTGCACGCCCCCTACACGGTGGGTGGCTGCCTGCGCGCTCTGTGTTTACTCCCCTCTGAGCTGCCTGAGATGGCTGTGTGTATAAGAGAGAAGCTGGGACAGCCCTATGTGATGGCTCCAGTGATAGTTCTATGTACCGAGTAACTGCTAGATTCCCTCTCCCTCATATTACACAGTCTTATACCCTGTGCTCCCCGATATAACAACAGCCTTATACAGTCTGCTGTCTCTCCTGCCTGAGAACAGAGGGGAGGGGGGAGGGGAAGGGGGCAGAGAGCATTTTTTTCACATTTGCTTCATCAGTTCAGATTGTGTGTATACCAGCAATTACACCAATACTGGGCTGGGACCAGATACTGGTTACAGAGACCTTGTGCAGCCTGGATCTGAGAACTCTGCCACCATGAAGAATGAGAACTCTGAACCAGAAGCATGAAACCTGCAGCCAGAAGCAGGAGGTCTGCAAAGCTGATGTCCTCCCCCTTCTCCTGGTAACAGAGAATGATGATGTCACAACTCTTCAGTGAGGGGAGACTCGCCTCCTGGGAGGATAGACACACCTGCTGAGAGAAGAGACTCGCCCCTGGATTTGAAAATGAAACTGATAGGTTTTGCTCAAGTCTGTGAAAGCTTCAAATGATAAAACCCCTTTAAAATTACAAGCTTAAAAACTTACAAGAAGAAAAAAATTTACAAGTATAAGAAAAAAAGAGGGGGACAATGTACTGACATCAAAGAAGATTATGGACATTTGTCTCTTGTCACATTATCCTGTGACACAATACATATTGAGGGAATTGAATTAAATCAAGACCACAGGTTTCAATAACTCCCTGAATTCACAGCATCTAAGTTCAGTAAAAAATTCCATGAAGACAAACTGGATTTTAACATTCAAAATCTAAATAATCTAAATAAATATTCTCAGCAGCTGCTACTGAACATATTCAAGGTGCATGATAAGAGCAAGAAACAATGCAAGAAGAGAAGAGTTATGTATACTGGTCTGTATTGGTTTATTCTCAGGATGGCCCAAAGCATATCTGGTTACAGAAGCCACTGCATCTACTGCCCAAGTGTAAAGAGACCACTATCTGGACTATCTGCAGATATGCGGCTGTCAGAACTACAGAAAATGACAGAAGATCTCACTTCACTGAAAAGTAATGAAAGAAGTGATATTGGCTTCAGAGATTAAAACAAGCTTTCCATTTTTCATGCTCATACCCTCCATCCACCCATGAAGCAGCGACAGAGAAAACAAAGATACCAGTACTCTTTGAGTAGTTGGAAGTCTAGGAAGCCATTGCAGGAACCTGGAAAAGCATAACCCAGGTTTCAATCCAGTACAGGTACTTAAGCGGTTGGGTTAGGATTGTGTATTTCCCAAAACAAATTCCAGATACAGCATAGTTGGTTGGCTGCACTTTTACAAAACTTTTTACTGATATACAGTTTCTATCCTCTTAAATCTTCATCCCCTCCCTTTTAGATTTAACATGACTTCAAGTGGAGACGTAAGAGTGATGTAAAGCCAAAGGACTGGATGATATGTGTAAGGAGTAAGCCAGTTGAAGAACTCTCCAGCAAAAAGGCGAAGACTATTTCAAAGAGATCGGCACCGACATCTTGCCCTCAGTGCCTGTATTTTTACTAATTAAAGGTGACTGTGCTCACACCTGTCCAGTGAGAATCTGATTCTTGGGTTTTGGTATTATTGATGGACAGTTGTATGTAGAAGCTAGCAAGTATTCTGGTCGCACTTCTGAAAAGTTTAGTTGGATCTATGCCTCTCATCATAAAAAAAATAATCTTCCAAGACATTCTACATGTGTAAAGGCCAAAGTCACGGCTCCTGTCGCTTCTGATTCTGTGCATAAAAGAGGATAAGCCAGGCGACAATTTATTAAGGACTGTGTGGACTGTATGCTTGGGATGCACCCTTGGGACAAGACAATACTGATAACATTTAGTCAACCATTTGCTTTTGGAAAAGGACTTTTGTGTTAGTCCCTGGACTAAACACTAAGGGCCACATGTATGAAAACTGTTTAGGTCTAAAACTCACTTTTTTGCCCATAGGGTACTATGGGCAAAAAAGTGAGTTTTAGACCTAAACAGTTTTCATACATGTAGCCCTAAGTCTCAGGTTAAAAGAAAAATGAATTGTTACTGTGCTTATCACATTTCCAATTTTCTGAACTGTTAAATTCATATCGACCAACAGTGTAAGGAACTGAGAACCAACACCAAATAGACTAATACAAACTATTACCTGGATTTTGTTGAATAGACTTTTCTTTTCCTTTTATTAAAAGATACACATATGGAAAAAATATATTCTGACGCCTCACTTGCATCCGGACACCATCTTGGACCGGCCCAGGGTCCTTCACTCATGAGAACGCCGCTTTGGTAAGCGAATGGCACCCAGACAAGGCTTCTTTATGGCTTCAGCCTGTTTTATTGCAGCACAGGTGTACAGGCATAGCATACCGGCAGTAAAACATAAATAAAATCCTCGGCCGTCTGGCCACTAACTGAACATAAAGAATAGACCCTTTCTATCAGTGGTCTGGACCTAATATCCAGCACCATACACACTGTACTATCCAGTATGGTATCGGCTTTCCTCAAGCCTCTGGGGCCAGAGCCTCTCTCTAGCTCCTCTACTGCACTGCCAGCTAGCAGACCACACACTCCTGTACACCTGAAGGCCCCAGATTTTTATAGGACTCCCGAGCCCTATCCAAAACGTTGACTGGAACATGGGAAGTAGACACCCACCCGACACATTGTCTACTCTCAATAAGAGCCAACCCCAAGAACGGCTGAAAAGCCAAACTAACCATATACCTTTGCCAACCACTTAGTGTGGTTGACAATACATAACAACGGCTCCTATTCCACCAAGGCCACATATCCTTGGTGGCATGTTGCATATACCACTCTGGAATATCTCCACCTAGTGGCAGAAACCGGCAACTACATTTAGCCGCTCTGCCACAATATATATATATATATATATATTGTGAGGGGGACCAGCAAACAGGTAGGCAGCGTGGGCTTCAGTGGACAGAGACAGTGACACAAACTTCAAGTTCAAGTCCAGACGTTGCCCGGGTTTATTTTAGCAGGTGCAAAAACATAAAACAAAAACAAGCGTTAGCTTCAGGCTAACAGAAAATAAATACATGCTCGGCTGGGCACTCACTAGACAAAGTCTTCCCTGACTAGTCCTTAACACAGCTCAGTATTCACAGCAAGGTTTCTTTGCACTGGGTCTTTCCTCTGAGACACAGAGTATACAGCAGACAGAGCACAGGCCTGCGGACCCAGGCTTTATAGGCTTGAGACAAACCTCACCTGGTGTGTGGGAGTGGCCACCCACCCGGCTCTTTGACCACTCCAGAAAGGCCGACCCAGACTAAGTGGACGGGAGCCGCTACACTACAGACTGTATCAGTAACATAGTGTTACTGACACCAAAACTGTCGGCCCTCCTTCACCGAGCCCAGGCCTCTCGGTGACACGCATTGCTCCACTTACTCCCCAAAGCCACATAGGAGAGCATTGTAGGAGAAATATATCTTCCGTCAACAATGCTGCCCGTCACTGTCTCACATACCCTCCCCCTCTGTTCGAACCTGTGGAGTCGGACACTTTTAGCTACCAAACAGTGTGTTCTTGACAGTGCGTAATCATTGCCCTGTAGTCTTCCTGCCCTATGTTCTAGAGAAAAAATGTAATTCTGCAGTGTCAGGAACCATCTGGTAACCCTAGCATTTCTCTCCTTTGCTTGGGACATCCAGGTTAGAGGTGAGTGGTCTGTGATCAACCTGAAATGGCGACCCAGTAGGTAGTACTTAAGGGATTCGAGGGCCCACTTGATGGCCAAACACTTTCGCTCCACAATACTGTAATTCCTCTCTGCGTGAGTGAGCTACCTACTTAAGTACGTTACTGGGGGCTCTTCTCCGTCTACTTCCTGGGAAAGCACTGCACCCAGTCCCACATCAGACGCATCCGTCTGTACAACATAGCCCTTTTTAAAGTTTGGGGTGATCAGTACTGGCCTTTTACAAAGAGCCAGTTTTAACACCTGGAATGCCCTCTCTACCTCTGGTGTTCTTTGTCAGGTCGGTTAGTGGGGCTGCTATACTGGCAAAGTTTGGGATGAACCTCCGATAGTAACCCACGATACCTAAAAAGGCCTTCACCTGCCTTTTGGTTGTGGGTTGTGGCCAGCCCTGTATTGCCTCCACCTTATTAACCTGAGGTTTTATAGCACCCCTACCTATGATGTACCCCAGGTACCGGGCTTCTTCCAGTCCTAAAGCACATTTCTTAGGGTTTGCTGTTAGCCCGGCCCCCCTAAGGGAATTAAGTATGGCCTGTACCTTCAGTAGATGGCTGTCCCAGTCCTCACTAAAGATTATAATGTTGTCCCGATATGCTGAAGCATATCAACGATGGGGCTTGAGGATGACATCCATTAACCTTTGGAAGTTGGCCGGGGCCCCATGCAAACCGAAAGGTAGGCAGACATACTGGAACAGCCCATCTGGTGTAGCAAAGGCTGTCTTCTCTTTGGCTTGATCTGTAAGGGGAACTTGCCAGTAGCCTTTAGTGAGGTCAAAAGTAGAAAAATATCTTGCATGACCTAACCTCTCAATTAGCTCATCGACCCTTGGCATTGGGTACGCATCGAACCTTGAGACTTCAGTAAGCTTCCGGAAATCATTACAGAAGCGCAATGAGCCGTCCGGTTTTGAGATGAGCATAATGGGGCTTGACCACTCGCTTCGTGATTCTTCAATCACCCCGAGGTCTAACATCTTCTTGACCTCCTCAGATATGGCCCGTCTGCGAGCCACTGGAACCCGGTAAGGTTTCAAATGGATCCTTACACCTCGGTCAGTGACAATGTCATGCTTTAAGACATTAGTCCACCCGGGTACCTCCGAGAACACATCCTTGTTCCTCTGTATGAATTCTCGGGTTTCCTGCTTCTGAGACTTTGACAGGGACTCTGATACACACACCTGTGCGACTAGACTATGGGGGGTGCTCACGGCAGCCAAGGTCTCTCGGTCCTTCCAAGGTTTAAGTAAATTAACATGGTACAGTTGCTCTGGCTGACATCTACCAGGCTGGTACACTTTGTAATTTACTTCCCCCACTTTCTCCACAACTTCATAGGGTCCTTGCCACTTTGCCAGGAACTTGCTTTCTAGGGTGGGAACCAACACTAGCACCCGGTCCACAGGGTTAAAGCTCCTCACTTTGGCGGATCTGTTATATAACCGCCTCTGGGCCTCTTGCGCCTGATGTAGGTGTTCCCTAACGATGGGCATAACCGCTGCACTTGGGTCTTGTGCTCGATTACGCTCCTGTAGGGAGTGGACTCTTGCAACCAGGTCTCTTTGGCTATATCAAGGAGTCCCCATGGACGTCTCCCATAGACTAACTCAAAAGGGGAGAACCCTTTCGAGGACTGTGTAACATCAAATATGGCAGCAGACAGTCCCAGTCCTTCCCATCCTTACTGACCACCTTCTTTAGCATACTTTTTAGTGTTTTATTGAATCGTTCAACAAGTCCATCCGTTTGAGGGTGGTATACGGACGTGCACAGATGTTTAATGCTCAGTAACTTGCACAATTTTTTCATGACCCTGGACAGGAAGGGAGTTCCTTGGTCGGTGAGGATCTCTTTCGGGATACCCGTACAAGAAAACATATGGAACAGCTCTGTCGCGATATTTTTTGACGAAGTGTTCCGCAAAGGCACAGCCTCCGGGTAGCGGGTGGCATAATCTAACACTACCAGTATATACTGATGGCCCCATGCAGACTTTATTAGAGGGCCCACTAGGTCCATCGCAATCCTCTCAAAGGGTACTTCGATGATGGGTAGGGGGACCAGGGGACTCCGGAAATGGGGCATCAGAGCGGACACTTGACACTCTGGGAAGGACTCACAGTACCGCTTCACATCAGTGTACACCCCTGGCCAGAAAAACCTCTGGAGAATGTGCTCTCGGGTCTTTTCCGTGCCTAAGAGCCCTCCCAACACATGTTTATGGGCGAGGTCTAAGACCATACTCCAATAAGGCTGTGGTACCACTAGTTGCTCCACCACCTCCCCCCTGCATTTTGTCAACTTGGTATAACAGGTCTTGAGTGACTGCCATATGCGGATACACCGTATCAGCCCCTGGGTACTGAGGCTCCCCATTTACCACCTTAACATTTTCCCTAGCTTTTGCTAAGGTGGGATCTCGAAGCTGAGTCGTCCCAAGGTTATCCCGCGAAACCTCTAAATCAGGCATGGCAGTCCCTTCCTCCTGCTCCTCAGACTCACCAGCCAGGACTACTAGGGGAAAATTATCACAACCCTCTGTGGTCACCCCTACGGTAAGAGTCATAGCATCAGTGTCAAAAGGTTCTGGGTCAACATGACATACCTTAACATCACTATTAACCTTTACAGTAGATGTTACATGTTTCCGCCATAAGTCCCAGAATAAGGGGAAGTCTCTCCCCAGAATCACCATATGTATGAGGGATCTAACCACGCCCACTTCATGAGAGGCCAGTCCGCAAGGAGTCTCTAGTTTCACGAGAGCCGTCGGGTACTCCTTGGTGTCCCCGTGGACGCACAGGACCCCGATAAAAAGTCCTGTGATGGATTTGAGGTCGATCAGGCTGGCATGCACCAGTGTGACTAGACTTCCAGAGTCCAGTAGAGCTATCACTGGAAAGTCATTCACCTTTATCTGACAGAGTTGGTGATCAGTCTCCAATACAGTCTCTGCAGAGCATACCGGCCGGGCAAGTAAAGACCTCCGTCTAGCCGTATCACAGTCCATGGAATCTAGTGTAAGGGGACAGTTCGCAGCAACATGCCCAGGCCCACTACACCGCCAACATAACATGCGGCCTCGGTCCCCACGAGGCTCTGCCCTTGCACGGACTGTCCAGTTGGGACCTCTCCTCTCTGCCGTATGATCTCCCTCTAAGCCACCTCCCCTTGGGACACTTCTCACCCCCTTGTGATGCCTTACCAGACATCCCAGGCGGTTTGCTGTTCCCAGGGTTGGAGCGTCCAGAAGGCCCAGCTTGTAGCAAGTCCTCAGTGGCTTTATACCTCTCGACGAGGCTGATGAGGTGTTCGGCATCTTTAGGGTCCCCTTGTCCCACCCAGCACTGGATCTCTGGGGGCAACAACCGGATGAACTTGTCCAGAACAACCAGTTCCACCATCTGCGCAGGCGTCGACCCCTCTGGTCGTAGCCACTTTTTCACAAGGTGGACCAGGTCGTACATCTGGGACCTGGCTGGCAGGTGGTCAGAGAAGGTCCAGTTGTGTACACATCGAGCCCGCATGTTGGTGTTTACCCCCAAGCGGGCCAGGATCTCAGCCTATAATTTGGAATAGTCCTTGGCATCCTGCTCGCTAAGGTCAAAATATGCCTTCTGTGGTTCTCCGGTCAGAAAAGGCGCCAACACCTCAGCCCAGTGAGGCACAGGTAGACTCTCACGCTCTGCCACCGTTTCAAAGACAGCAAGATAGGCCTCAACATCGTCTGTGGGTGTCATCTTCTGCAGGGACGTTTGTACAGAAGCACGGGTGGTGGGAAGTGAGCTTGACGTCCTCTGCACACTTTGGGCCACGGCTTGGACTTGCTCCTGCAGCTGCCGGTTAATGTGCTGCTGCTCTTGCAGGGCGAGACGATTAGCCTCTATCAGCAAGGCATTTATTTCAGCCTGAGCTTGCATGGCCTCCTCGTGCACCTTCTGCTGGTTTGCGGTCATCAGTTGGAGTCTTGAGTTGGCCTGGACTAACTGTTTCAGCAGTTCATCCATGTTTGCAGACTCTGGTTTAGACACTGTTGCAGCTTTTACCCAGGACATGGGATTTCAGCAAAACGTCTGTCAAACGTGTGTATATCTCTTTTGTTTCCATTGCCCGCATCCGAGGCACCATATGTGAGGGGGATCAGCAAACAGGTAGGCAGTGTGGGCTTCAGCGGACAGAGACAGTGACACAAACTTCAAGTTCAAGTCCAGGCGTTGCCCGGGTTTATTTTAGCAGGTGCAAAAACATAAAACAAAAACAAGCGTTAGCTTCAGGCTAAGGCTATGTTCACACGGCTTAAAATGGGCCGTATTTCGGTCCGTAATTACGCGCCGAAGTGCGCCAATTACGGGCCGAAAACGGCCCATTCATTACGGTAATTCACAGTTCTCTATGAGAACTGTGAATTACGTCTCCTCTCCCCGCCCGCGAATCCGCCGGGCGGGGAGATAATTCACCTGTCACTTCTAGCGGCGTATACGCGCCGCTAGCAGTGATAGTCAATGGGCCGCGAAGTGCCGGCCCCCTGCTTACTCCCCCGCTCCCTGCCCCCCGCCCCCGTCCACACGGCGTAATTGCGGGGCGAAATTACGTCCCGCAATTAAGCCGTGTGAACATAGCCTTACAGAAAATAAATACATGCTCGGCTGAGCACTCACTAGACAAAGTCTTCCCTGACTAGTCCTTAACACAGCTCAGTATTCACAACAAGGTTTCTTTGCAATGGGTCTTTCCTCTGAGACACAGAGTATACAGCAGACAGAGCACAGGCCTGCAGACCCAGGCTTTATAGGCCTGAGACCAGCCTCACCTGGTGTGTGGGAGTGGCCACCCACCCGGTTCTTTGACCACTCCAGAAAAGCCGACCCAGACTAAGCGGACTGGAGCCGCTACACTACAGACTGTGTCAGTAACATAGTGTTACTGACACCTAAACTGTTGGCCCTCCTTCACCGAGCCCGGGCCTCTCGGTGACACGCATTGCTCCACTTACTCCCCAAAGCCGCATAGGAGAGCATCCTAGGAGAAATATATCTTCCGTCAACAATGCCGCCCGTCACTGTCTCACAATATATATATATATATATATATATATATATATATATATATATATATATATATAAATGATAAAAATATATATAATATATATAATACAGTGGGTAGGAAAAGTATTCAGACCCCTTACATTTTTATCCTTTTTTGCAGCCTTTTAAAAATCCAAAAAGTTTCATTTTTGCTCTTTTAATGAACCTCTCCCCCCCATCTTAAAAAAAAAAAAACAGAAATTTAGAAAGAAATTTTTAAAAAACAGAAAAAATAAGTGTCATAGGTTAACTTTTCACCCCTTTGTCCAGTATTAGTTTTGAGTTTTAGTACGCCTGAGCTTCTGAAAATTAGAAAACGTTTTTCACCCCGGGATTGGGATCCTCCCCCATTCCTTGATTGACCCTCCCATCCCTCGGGTTTGGGGGGGTAAACTTTGGGTGGAAGCCTTTTTCATGTCTCTTAAAAGGTTTTTGGGGTTTAGGTCAAGGGCTCGGGCTGGGCCAGTCAAAAATTGGGCACATACTTTTTGAACCACTATTTTTTATTTTACTTGTGCTTAGGGCTTGCTTGTTGGAATTTTAACCTTTGGCCCGTCCTGGGGGTAGAGTATTCGGGAAGAGGTTTTCATCCCAGAATCTTGTACTTGCCACCCTTTCTTAAATTTACAAGCACTCCCCTGTCCCGCAGCGAAAAACACCCCCATAGCATGAGCGCCACACCATGTTTCACTGGGGGAAATTGTATTGGGAAAGAGAGCAGGGCCGGTTTTCTTTACACATCTTTTTAAAAAAAATCAACACCAAAAAGTTCAATCTTACTCATCAGACCCGAGAATCTTTTTTCTCATATATGGGAAAATCATGTGTTTTTAGCAAACTGTAGGCTTTTATTTGTCTTGACGAGAGTGGCTTTTCACGGCCCCCTCTGCCATAAAGCCCCGATGGGGGAGGGGGGCAGTTGACTTTTTGGAACTTTCTCCCCTTCCCTACTGCACTCTTGAGCTCAGCCCCCAATGATCCTGGTTTTATTTACTTCCTCACCAAAAGGGCCTCTTTAAAAATTGTTGTTTTGGGCTGGATGGCCAGGCGAGGAAAATTTTGGCACCCAAACTTTTCGTTTTTTGGTTATGGAGGGCACTGTGGCTTGATATTGAGGGCTGCAGAAATTTTTTGTACCTTGGCCCTTTGTGTCAGCCCAATTCGTCTCTGAGCTCCCTGTCAGTTCCTTTAAATCATGATTTTCCCTGTGCTCTGACTGCACGTGAGGGCTTTTAAAAGGGTTTTTGGCCTTTCCCAACAAGTCCAATCAGTTTCACTAAACACAGTGGGCTCCAAGGAAGGGAGAACCACCTCGGGGGGATCGAAGGGGAAAGGACAGCATGTGATTAAATATAGGGGGTGAAAATTTAAAACCCCCATATATTTTAGCTTTTCTTGTTTAAAAAATTTGCAAAAATATCTACATTTTTGGGTTTTTTCGTTTTAAATGGGGGGGGGGGTGCAGAGTGTCATTTAATTTGCCAAAAAAGAACTTTTTTTTTTTTGGTAAACCCAAAAGGCTGCATTAAAGGAAAATGAAAATATAACCTTCCTCTAATGTTAGGGGCGTGATGACCCCTTTTAGGTTTTAAATCATACAAATTTCTACAACATTTTTTATTCATCAAAACTTTTGACTTTTTCAAAAAAAATTTTTTTTAAACAAAAATACAATAAAAAAAAACAAATTTTTCAAATTTAAAATGCTCTTATTAAAATATAACATTTGTTTTTTGGGGCAATTCGACCCCGGCTAAAATAAAAGTAAAAAAACAAAAATAAGTCCCAAAACTGAACTAAATAAGCACAATATAAACCAACAGCCCACAGCCAGCTCTACCTCCAACAACTTGATTTAGGGACTTGTCAGGCATGTATGGAAAAACAGCTTACAGTTGGTACTTTACGAGTATACCCCTTCATTTTTATACCATGCAACAATGAGGAGAAGATTAGATGCAAGCCAAATTCTGGATTATATCTTGGATGAAATGAATCAGAGGACACACAGCAGCAAACTGATACAGATGAACAGTTTCTGAGGAGAAGATGATTGGAGTATCAACCGGAAGACACAGACAGTTCTGATCAGTCTGATGAGGAGGTCACCGAGCTGAAGCTGCTCCCGCTGAAAGATTAAAAATCCAAAGTGGCAAGATCATTTGGAGCTCAGTACCTCCAGATGTACATGGCAGGGCAGATGCTGCAAATGTCATAAAAATTACCCCTGGGATCACAAGGTTTGCTGTGACAAGAGTAAGTGCCATCAAGACATGTTTGATCTGTTTATGCCATTGTCAATAAAAAAAAGTCATTATTGCTATGAAAAAACCTGAAGGAAAAAAGTCCACCCGGGAACACGTGGAAATGACATTCATGATGATGACCTGGATGCCTACATTGGTGTTCTTCTCCTTGTTGGAATGTGCAAATCCTGCAATGAGGCCACTGATAGTCTCTGGGATGCATTGACAGGCAGGAATATTTTCCGGGCAGCAATGTCACTTCAAAAGTTTCAATGATATCAAGAGTCCTCAGATTTGACAACAAGACACCAGAACAAAATCTGACAAACTTGCTCCCATCAGGGATGTTTGGGAGAAATGGGTGCAGCCCTTCCACTGATGTTCAACCCAGGACCAGAGGGGACAGTAGACGAACGTTTTCTTTCCCCTTTCCGCGGAAAATGCCCCTTCCGGCAATACATGCCAAGTAAGCCAGGCAAATACGGGAAAAAAAATCTGGGCAGCCTGTGATGCAAAAACTAGCTATGCATGGAATCTACAGAAATTTACACAGGCAAGTCTGCAAGCGGCATCCCTGAAAGAACCCAAGGAAAACGTGTTTGTCCTGATATGACTACTGGACTGCAGGGTCACAACATTACTTGTGACAAATTTTTTTTTAAAAGCTATGACCTTGGACAAGAACTTCCAGGAGGGAAAAACACCATGGTGGGCACGTGAAAAAAAAACAAACTTGAGCTGCCCCCTTTAAATTTTCTGCAGATGAAGGGACAGGCTCCACTTTCCTCAAAGTTTGTTTTTACAGACACCACCATTGCTGTTTCATACTGCCCAAAAACACGGAAGTGGTACTGATGTCCCAAATTCACAAAGAGCAGTTTTTTTTTTTTTTTTTTTTTT
>JAODAL010057595.1:0-22585 GCA_025379985.1 Phyllomedusa bahiana
AGAATTTTAGATGGAGCCTTGATTTCCAAGCCTCGGGGTGGGGGGCACTGAAAAACTCATCTTCCTCATTTTCCTCCTCCCCCTCAAATTCGCGAACCTCTTTCCAGGCAGGGACCGGGTACGTCGGTGCCCTAGGAATACCCCCTCCTCCTCCACTTTCTCGGCCCACAGCTTCAAACACCGCTGGCTCAGATGATCCCCCGAGAGTGAGACCCCGCCTTGCATACCCTGGGACCCGAACCACTCCTAATAAACCCAAAATAAAAAAAAAATTTTTCCCTTTATTCCAAAAACCCTTTCCCCATCTTTCCCTTCTCCCCCCCTCACCTTTTTTTCAAATCCAATCTTTTCAAACTAAATCCCAAATTTTTTTTTTTTCAACACGTCCCGTAAAAAGGGGGTGGTTCTTCAAAAGGCAAGGATGGGTGCGAGCCTTTTCCCTGCCTCCATTGGGGTGGCTCAACACCCCCAAAGGCCCGCCCCGTGCTTGTCGGCCCATGGTTTCCTTGTACTGGAAATGCATTGCGCTCCCCCCAAACGGGGGAGCTTTTTTTTTTTTGGGGGGGGGAATTCCAGCGTGTTGCCCCGTCAACAATGAGACGGTTGACGGGGAGGCCGAGCTGACGCTGCAACGCGCGGGCGGGACGAAGCGGGGTGCTAACGGGGGAAGGCGAACTAGACCTCGAGCCTTCTTCACAGGCAGTCCAACCGGGATTACTTTGAAATTTTTCTGGACGACGGGGTTTTATGCATTGCCAGGCAAGAGATGTGCTCCAGCCAAACCGATTTAAGGGGGCCAGCAGATTTCACTGTTACCATACCCCCCTTGCCTAAAAAGTTTTTGTCACCCGCCAGCTCGTTCTCTTTGCGGAGAGCCGCCCACACTCCTGACCTGTGTGTGGACGGTCCCCAAAGACAATTAATTTCAACCGGCCGGGTTTCTTGGGCGTGATCCAAACAGAGGACCGGGGGGAAAAGACCCCTGCACCCCCCTGCGGTTTTGAAGGCGTGCCCCGGGCCCTGAGAGCCACCGTCCCCCCCAGAGACATCCACCCAGCTCACCAGTGAGCTGTCACAGAATATAGCGGCCTTGCTTTCAGTTCATGTGCGGTGGTGAGATGGACTTTTCCGGACACAGATGCGACAACGCGCTTGAAATTTTAGTGATTGTGGCTGGCCAGGGCAGGGACGGTTTTCTTGCAAAGAAATGCCTGCTCGGGATCTGGTATTGAGAGGCAGGCAAGACTGCCATGACGATGTGCGGAATCTCCACTGTGCCCACCAACTGAAAGGTAACATTTCCAAGGCCAATAAGCCTTGGCAATGCCGACATTCAGAGCATATCTTGGCTACTTCGGAGGGAGTATATGGTTAAATGTGTTTCTTCTAGCCTCCCAAACCTAGAAGACAGAATCACATGGCTTCTAACAAGGCCGCCTGTGCGGCGTGTCAGGCGTCGTCAAACTGTGTGAAGGAGAAGGGAGGAAGGATGGACTCTGGAGGTGCAGGTGGTATTCGGCGACGGTGGAGGCTTGAAGCGGGAGGCGGATCCTGATCATGACTCTGGAAGAGACGTGGGCAGCTGATGAGAACGCTTTGTGGTTGGCGGAGGAGGCATGAGGCCGGAGACAGAGGGTGTGACAGTGGTTGGAACGCTCTGCATCAGTCTGGCCTTTTTTTGTCCAAATGCAGCCCCAACATTTAACTCATGCATTCGCTGCATTACTAGATCTGTATGGTGTGGTTAAAACTCCTAAGATTCTTCCTCTACTCAACACATGCGTTTTACCGCAAAGGCGGCATAATGACATAGCTGGGTAGAGAAGTCAAGCTATGCTCAAAAGAAGGCAGCAGGCATTGAGAGAGGTTCCGGACCATTTTGACGGTAATAAGCGAGGAGCAGACGCTGGTTTTCCGGTCTGACCGTGGCTGCGAATCATATCAGCGGACTTGTGCGACCTCACCCTCTCCCTGTTTGAGGCGCGACCCGTATTGACACTACCCCCTCGCCTTCACTCCTCGTCCAGTGATAAGTCGCACGCAAGTAACAAATCCTGCGGAAAAAAGACCGACGATCTGATCCACAATTTCGTCATTCATAACACTCAACACAGGTGACTGTTAGTCCGCCCTGACAGATCTTTCTGCATCCAGAAGCTGCGGGCTACACAACTCAGGACACTGCAAGGCGATGCCGACCGCGGCGGGATTTTTGCCGATTAGACCGCTTTCACCTATCCTCCTCTGATGGCATCATTAACTGGGTGTCAGAGCAGACACATACATCCTCTTTGGCCTGCTTGATCTTTTAATCATGTATCTTCTGATCCCCAACCCGCATTTTGTCATACAAAAGAGGTCTTCACAAACATCGGATTATCCAACAGGGGTGGAGAGTAACACGATTTGACATTTGGGCTGCCTCGCATCATGAGGACCGGAGTGATGACGATGATGCTGGATGTATCCGACATTTGTGGCCGGTAATGGAGGACAAGGAGATTTATAGACTGCTGGCTGCAGGTTGCACCTTAACCACTGAAGAACAATTTGACGACGCTGTTTCGGTAATGTAGATTCCAGGGCCCTGACCCAGCGATAACAGCCTGACCGTCCTTGCAACCGACGCTCCGCTGGCATGCGTGTCGTCCCAGCACTGAGAAGGACACCTTCCTCGTACCTCGCTACCTCGATGTCCCTACCCCCTCTTTTCTCGTTTACCACCTGAATTCGCTCCATGTATTGCAGAAAGATAAAAAGTTTGAGAAGGTATGGACAACACTTTGGAAAGTCTCTTATAAATGTCGTGCAATATCACTAGCTATACCAACAAATCCCTAATGATCAAAACAAAATTGCTGGATTGAAATTTAAGTGCAAGGGTACCTCTATCAACAAAGCTCTTGACTGACCAAAAGTGAAAAAAAACACCTATCTTAAATGTATACAGATAATAAACGGAATTTGTTCTCACCATCAATACACCTGTGGTGACTACAAAATTGTTAGTCTTCAAATTTAACAGCGCAAGGTGGCTCTTATACACAAAGCCTGCCTGCGCCAAAGTGAAAAACACGTAATCTAGAAAATAGTATACTGGATACTAAAAGGTATGTATGGCACCTAGTCTATTCACCGTTAGGTGACTACAAAATTGCGCTGTATTCAAATTTAACAGCAAGGTGGCTCTATCAACAAAGCTGGACTGGGACAAAAACAAACAAAAAAAAGTGAAAAAACACTATCTGCAAATGTATACTGGATAATAACGCGTATTTTTGTCACCTCTATCAATCACCTTTGTGACTTTCCCCCCAGGCGCGAGTGTCGAAACACAAAATTGCTGTATTCAAATTACTGCAAGGTGACTCTAATAAACAAAGCTGGCCTGCGCAAAATTGAAAAAAACACATATATGAAATGTACTCACAGATAATAATAAAGGGATTTTCTATTGGCACCCTATCACAAATCACCTGATTTGGTGACTACAAAATTGCTCTATTCAAATCTTCAACCTGCAAGGGTGGCCTGCTATCAACAACCTGTTGCCTGCAGCACAAGTGAAAAAAAATACATATCTGAAATGATCTAGCAGAGATAAATAAAAGTATTTTTGGCACCTATCAATTCACCTGTGGTGACTAAAAATGCGCTAGTAATTCAAATTTCACTGCAAGGTGGCTCTATCAACAAAGCTGAGCCTGCGCCAAAGTGAAAAAAAACACGTATCAGAAATGTATCGGGATAATAAGAAGGTATTCAACTTATGGCACCGAATCCATTCACTTGTGGTGACTACAAATTGCGGGATTCAAATCTAAGTGCGAAGGTACCTCTATCATCAAAGCTTGACATGACCAAAAGTGAAAAAACGCCTGTTATCTGAAATGTATACTGATAAAAAACGCTATCTTTTATTGGACATCTATCATAGCAGGCAGTGTGACTACAAAATTAGCTGTATACAGAATTCGACTGCAAGAGGTGCTCTATATAAGACAAACTGGCATTCGCCAAAAGAAAAACATGATTTAACGAAATGTATACGGATAATAAAAGTGTAATATCTTGAGGACCTAACAATTACCACCCTATGGCATATACAAAATTGCTGTATTCAAATTTTAAGTGCAAGCGGTACCTCTAATGAACCAAGCTTGCACTGACTCAAAAGTAGAAAAAAACACGTATCTGCTGAAATGTAATACCGGATAATAAACGTAAATTTTTGGCACCTATCAGTACTCCTTAGTGGTGACTACAAAATTGCATGTAATCAAATATTAACTGCCAAGGGTGGCACATCAACAAAGCTGGCTCTGCTCCAAATGAGAAAAAAACACGTATCCTGAGAACTGTATACGGAACATAAAAGGTTTTACTGGCACCTACATTAATTCACCTGTGGTGACTACAAAATTGCTCCTGTATTCTCAAATTTAACAGCAAGGTGGCTCTATCAACAAAGCTGGTCCTGCGCCAAAGTGAAAAAAACACGTATCGAAAATGTACCCGGATAATAAAATAGTATTTTTGCGCCACCCTAATCAATATCACCTGTGGTGACTACAAAATTGCTGTATTATCACATAGTAAACTGCAAGGTGTCTCTATCACCAAGCTAGCCTGCGCCAAAGTGAAAAAAACAATTATCTGAAATTGTATAACGGATAATAAAAGGTATTTTTGTGCACCATGCAATTCACCTCTTGATTACCACAAATTGCTTAGGATTCAAAATTAAGTGCAAGGTCCTCTATCATCAAAGCTTGCCTGACCCAAAAGGTTGAAGAAAAACACGTATCTGAAATGTATACGGAAAAATAAACGGTAATTTTTGACACACTATCAGTACACCTGTGAGTGACTACAAATTGCTGTATTCAAATTTTAACTGCAAGGTGGCTCTATCAACAAAGCTAGCCTGCGCCAAATTGAAAAAAACACGTATCCTGACATGTAATACGATAATAAAAGTATTTCTGGCACCTATCAATTGCACCTGTGGTGACTACAAAAATGCTGGATTCAAATTATAAGTGCAAGGTACCTCCTATCAACAAAGCTTGACTGACCAAAAGTGAAAAAAACACCTATCTGAAATTATACAGATAATAAACGGTATTTTTCGCACCTATCAATACACCTGTGGTGACTACAAAATTGTTGTTTCAAATTTACCTGCATAGGTGGCTCTACATAATCAAAGCTGGCCTGCGCCAAAGTTGACAAAACACGTATCTGAAATGTATACGGATTAATAAAAGGAATTTTTGGCACCTATCAAGTTCATGCGGTGGTGACTACAAAATTGCTGTATTCAAAATTTAACTGCGAAGGAGGCTCTATCAACAAAGCGGACTGGGCAAAAGGTGAGAAAAACACGTATCTGAAATGATATACGGAAAATAAACGGTAATTATTTGGGCCACTCTCTATTCCACCTTTGGTGACTGAGCAAAAAGTAGCCTGTATACAAATATAACAGGCAAGGTGGCTCTATAAAACAAAGCTGGCCTGCGCCAAAGTGAAAAAAACACATCTAACTTGAAATGTACAAACAGATTCATAACAAGGTATTTTTTGCACTATACAATTCTCCTGTGGTGACTACAAATTGCTCTACATTCAAATTCTAACTGTGCAAGGTTGATATCTATAACAAAGACAGGCCTGCGCCAGAAGTGAAACAAATACATTAACTCGATATGTGAATACGGATAAAAAAAGGTTATTTTTGGCACCTATCAATTCCACCTGTGAGTGGACTACAAAATTGCTGTATTCAAATTTTAACTGCAAGTGGCTCTTATCCCAAGCTGCACTCGCGTCCTAAAAGTGAAAAAAACACTATCTGAAAATGTAAACGGATAATACAAATGTGTATTTTATGGCACCAATCATCATTCACTGTTCGATGTGACAAACAAAATGCTTGCTATTTCAAATCTAAGCGTGAATGTACCTCTATCATCAAAACTTGACTTACCAAAGTGCAAAAAAACACCGTCCATCTGAAATTAGTATACGGATAATAACACGGTATTTTTGCTACCTATCAGTACCACCTGTGTGTGACTACAAAAATTGCTGTATTCAAGATTTACCTGCGCAAGGTTGCCTCTATCAACCAAAGCGGCCTGTCCGCACAAAAGTGCCAAACAGAAACACGTATTACTTAAATGTATACGCGATAAACAAAAGGTATTTTTGGCACCTATATATTACACCTGTGGAGACTACAAAATTGCTGTATTCAAATTTAACTGCAAGGCTGGCTCTATCACACAAAACTGGCCAGCGCCAAAGTCTGAAAAAAACACGTATCTGAAATCGTACTACGGATAATAAAAGGTATTTTTTGGCACCTATCAATTCACCTGAGGTGACTACAAAATTGCTGAAATTCAAAATTTAACTGCAGGTGGCTCTACAACAAAGCTCCCTGCGCAAAGTGAAAAAAAACAAGTATTCTGCAATGTATACGGATAATGAAAAGGTATTTTTGGCACCTATCAATTCACAGCTGTGGCATGACCTACATAAATTAGGCTAGGGTTTCAAATTTTATACAAGATGGCAAGATGCCTCTGATCGACAAAAGCTGACTGACCCAAAGTGAGATAAAAACACACGTCTATCTGAAAATGTATGAGAGCAGGATAATAAACGGATATATTTTGACACCTATCAGTACACCTAATTAGGTTGATCTTACAAAATTGTCTGTACATCAAATTTAAACGACTGCAGAGTGGCTCTACCAACAAAGCTAGGCCTGCAGCCCATAGTGGAAAAAAACCCGTATCTGAAATGTATATCGATAATAAAAGGTAGTTCTGGCACCTATCCATTTCAGTCCTGTGGTGACTACCAAAATTGCTGGATTCAAATTTAAGTGCAAGTGTACTCTATCAACAAAGCTTCGTGACTTGACCAAGAAGGTTGAAAAAACACGCTCACGGGAGAACGTTGTTCCATCCGTGACTTTACTAGCGCGGTAGATGCCACCTTAAAATTCACTGCACTAACTAACGTCAAAATCTGCAAATCGTCTGCGATCTAACTAAGATTCTAAAGGATCATCACGAGCTAAAAGAAGAGCTGATCTCTCTGTAACAAACAGAATAATTTAGCTGCAGCTGTTTGCACCGAGGCAGAGCGCACTTCCTGAGCCTGCTTTGGAGATACTTGACGGACACACTGCGATCATGGGAACGAGGAAGGTGCTTCGTATTAAAACACAGTCATGTGATACTTCCAGCCAACTGCTCGCAACCATCGCACACCCATCATGACGTCGCAACACACAGCCACCCTGCTCTATTCTCTAAAGCTGATTTGCTGGCCAGCCATAAATGACCAGAAGCGCCGAAAATGCGCGATATGAATAGATATTAGTGGCGGCGAGATTTTAAACCTAAAATTATCCCGAGCGAGCGATCGAAAAAATCCCGATCAACATAAAAACCTTGCCGATTCAACTTTGTCGATATATAATCGCTCAACCACACGAAATAGCGTTTACGTTGTTCTTGTTACACTGGATGTTGCCGCAACAGATTAGCGGGCCGGTAAGGCTACATGGTCTACACTGCCCCAGACAAAAAACGTCAGTTTTCCAGCCGTTTTTCGATTTCTAAAAACGCTGGAAAGAACGACTGTAATCATCTCCATAGACTCTATTTGTAAAACCCTCCTGCTGCACTACACTGCAGCTTCTTTTTTCTGCTCGATCTTCTTTTATAAACTCGCTGTCGTTAATTATGCAACACTGTTTCTAAAACTGGCAGGAGTAGGCGAGAACCAACTCTTACTATGAGGAGTCTATATAAACATCGCCACGGAATATTCAGCCCATATTTCCGATTAGCCACGCGTATATTTCAGACGCGCGAGCCCAACAACATCTTATCTCTTTCTCAGTCCTACGACTCTTATCATCTACTCAACATGCAACACCCTCGAGCCCAGGAAGTCACCACAACCCCCACCTTAACGACATAGGTCCTATACTTACACTAGACACACCCGGTCTCCAACAGACTCAATTCACACACACATCACGCTCACACCCAACAGTCGTTCATCCAGCCTCATACTCGCTCTCTCCATCGACTTCCACCTAATCAGCGCGCGCGATTGTCATTAAAATCAGTCACTTACCTTCTTCGAGAGGATTACTGATCGTCAAAGCGGGAGACAGGAGATCTCTTATGCTGCAAACCTTCACTAAATATCACAACTCTTACGTTGAGTCTCTAGGAGATCAGATGAACAGCTCACGCTCTTCACTGGAGCCTTGTCTTCGGGATTGCGGATTTCGCTGATTAGTGACATACTATAGCATCATTTACTCACTCATCATAGAGCTCGAGACGAGTGTTTTGTGGTGGAAAGGCTTCAACAATAGGTCTCCTGGATGAGATACTTACTTGTCTTTGACCAACTCATTAATTATGGCGATGACATCGCCGTTATGCGAAGCAGTTGGAGGATGAGTTTATATGCTGCAGACGCATGCTTACTCTATACGTAGATTTACGCGCGTCGCACACCGGATAACCCATCGTTTTTTTTTAAAGTTTAGTGCGCTCAAAAAGATCACATATACCTGAGTCGTTATTTATAAAGCATCATTTGACCGGATGATGATCCATATGTTTTATCTGCCTATGAAGAATTATATTATTTTGTTTTATTGGAAGTTGGAGATTGTTTGAAGTGTGGTGTGGAGTCAAATGTTGGGTTGACCAAACGTATTCCTTAATGCGCTATCTTGTATTTTATAGATTTCTCGTGCAAGATAGTAAAATGTTATAGAGAATATGGCAGAATATACTCTCACGCCGTGTGGTTTTAGGAGTTGTGGAGATAGTAGTCTCGCTTTCTTCTGTGGAGATCTGTTACTGGGGCAACATCTCATGGAGTGGCGCTCATGGCGTATGTGTTGAGCCGTTGATTTTTTATCGTTCTCTCCTGACGCTCTTTGAGTCCCTACCGTCCCGAGATAGAGAGTGTGAGGTGTTGTTTGTGTGGGTGAGATAAGACGGTGGCACTGGATGACACATTGAGAGGAGGCTCATCAGTCGATTGGCTCTCCATCGTAGCCGAGTATAGAGGGCTATCAGGGGTGGGAGTATAGTTTGTTGTGTCGCGGGGGGGTATGTGTGGGTTGAGAGTTGAGCTAGTGTGAGCCGACACTCTTCTTCGGAGCAGAGTCTCTATTAAAGGGGACAACATTCTGTCTACAACGTTGATACGTGTTTAGGTGGGGGGGAGATTTTTGGCCTGTCGCGGTGAAAGATAGAGGCTGAGAGAATCAGTATCCCTATTATTCACCATTGTGCACAGTAGCGCCATGTATAGGCCGTGATCAGTCTGAGTTTTGCGGAGTTTATACTAAGAGGACATAGAGAATTCTACTAGACTTTACTTGACTGGGTGTCGCGGCGATTTTCAGAGGAGAGGTGCGATACTAAGTATAGGGTCCAGAGGACGAGGATGAGCGTCAATCGCGCCGCTATAGCGGAAGATACGCTCTCTCATCATTCTCTGCGAAGGCGCGAGAGTGTGATCAGGTGAAGATACGTACATACACTAATACTTACACAAGGGTACGACAACGCGAACATTCAGAACATCTGCGGATACAAGATTTAGCTTTGACAACGTCATGACTAAGCAGTCTACAGGTTGCTAGTGGCTACGACAAGTAGTTTCCATCCAGTTTTGAGCGCGCTACGGATTATGGACAATATTCTCGGCGCACCGGACTAGGATATTATTGTGGGACTAGGTGAGTATCTATATCGTGCTTTTCATCTGTCATTTATAGAGCGATCTTAGTCGATAGAAACACAGTGTGGCGGATTCGGAGGATGCTAACATTTCTTTCTATTTAGGGATTGCGGAGTCAGGGCTAAGGATTTACGAAAGTCATTAGTCAGAGACAGACTATCGAGTTGTGAAACAGGGGGTTGTAGGTTCCACGGATAGGCGGTTAGGTGACGCTCTTTTAATATTCAGTTTAGTTAGTCCGTGTCAATAGTTGGAGGAATCAGTATTGGCTCTCTATTTATTTATCATTGCGTGCGCGTTGTTCGATCAAGACACCATCGACCACTGTGTAGTCGCTCACATCAGGTTACACATTCATTTAGTGCTGAACAGACGAGCGGCTATCGAGTGTGAGCGGAGTGTATGTAGATGGGGAGGACAGAGCGCTGTTACGTATTGATGGAGAGGACGCTAGCAGCGAGGAGATCGATACTATTCATGAGACGGGGCGAGATCGCGATTATACAAACCGCGCATCTCTTCTTTGATGGCGGCGCGCGGTCTAATTCTGAGAGACGAGGAGAGAGAGAAATCATTCTGAGTCGCAAGTTCATGAGGACCACACTCATACAGTGATCAAATATGTGTCCTTGTACTCTCTCAACAAGTTTGTCGAGATTAAGGGTAAGCTCAAGTGGGGACGAAGGGGAGAAGCACTAACTAGAGTTTATATAATCTAGTGTCTTGCGCGTGAGATACAGCAATTATAATGAGAGTAGATATAGTCTTGACTCTATTATTCCGAGCGAGCGATCGGTACCATGCGCGCCGCGGAAGAAGACTGATTTCAAAACATAAACATCTTCACACCCATTGATGCGAGAAACGGTCCACGTTACTTATATAAGCACGAGATGGTATTATAACAGATGGGGGACAGAGTGATTCATCAAGGACTATCGTCTGTTAGTATACAACGACAGAACGGAGTTAGACTGAGAACTATACAGAATAGTTCATTGTGTATGTAGGGCGCGGAGGTGTAGGTGGCAGTGGCGGAAGCATATCACATACAAGGCAGTAGTGTTTAGGCGCGGCCGAGAACACACAACTCTATTTACTATTTGTACACAGGTTGAGTCAATCTATCAATAAGTAGGGGTGTAGTGTTAGGGTGACAACCTCTCGTAACGACTAAGTCATTTCAACCATATTTTAAGATAAACAAACACTGCTATAGAGAGAAAGCGCAAGCAGAGAGTTTTGAGAGATAAATAGGGACATGTAGTATTGCTGTCATGTAGAGGCGGGGTAGATAGCTCGGTAGGTCGAGGTGATCGGAGATTGCTCGCAAAGGAGGATCGCGATGTATAGGAGTGTGGGGGAATACAGTCATACATTGAGTCCAGCGATGTCTATCGAGCGTTGTGGGGTGAAGTTGTTATGGTGGGTGAAGAAAGAGGTGGGAATTTTTGTGGGGGGGGTGTGGGTGGTGGGAGATTGGTCTTTGAAGGAGGGGCGCGATCTACTTATAGAGTCGGTTGGAGGAACAGATACACTAGGGTGAGGGGGGGGTGGGACCAGAGTAGGAGAGACTGGGACTCTAACTTTATCTACAGAAGCCGCCACACACAGGCCTATTACAATAGAACAATCTGTTGTGTAGTCGCGAGATATCGATAATATGAGTGTGCGTGTAGGGAGAAGTCATTGTTGACAACGGAGGCGGGCGTGCTTAGCGAGGAGGGGCGCCGATACGCCTCTTTTTGACTCTCAAGATAGTGCGCGAGTATAGTTAGGGGGGGAGTTGGTAGTGACTATGACGAAAAACTTATTAACTAAAGAGCGTGTACACATAGCAGTAAATTTCTTATGTGTATATACACGTGGATGTAGGATTGGTGTTATGTGGACATAGTATAAGAGGGCGCGGTGGTAGTAGTTGGGTGTTCACAAGATGGATAGATATAGTTCTACGACCACGTGGAGCGTATCCGTCCTCATTGTGCGGGGGTTTCGATTGGCTCGAGTGCACAGCGTGAGCTCCAAAGGTGAATGATCCTTTCTTGGGAAGACGTGCGTTCTGACAGGAGGTGGTTAAGACAACATCATCTTGAATTAGGGGTGTTACAGTAATATAGGAGAGGGGGATATCATTGACTATCAACAATAGATAGAGACACAGTCTAGAGGTCAGACAGAGCGAGAGAGCTTTCTTTCCAGAGGTAGTGAGGAGCGCGGATGATGAATCACTCTAGTTTATAGGGTGGAGGCAGGAGAGTGACAGTGGAAGTTGTTTTGGTTAGCGCGACACAAACACAGAATGCAGTGTTGAACCTGAGCACTTCAATGTGTGTGAGTGAGTGAGCTACAAAGGCGAGAGCGGGATGGCGAGGAAGTGCAATTGATATTCGCATCAGAGCGGGCGTAGTATCTCGATGCGAGGCGTGTAAAGGGGGTGTAGAGATGATAGTTTTATCTCGAGGGTTCGCGGAGCGTGAGTCCGAGCTTCGAGGATAGAGCGCGGTAACGAAGTAAGCCGTTGAGAGAAGAGAGGCGTTTATCGTCATATTACAATGTTAGGGTGAGGCGGTACAAATTGACAGGGGCGGGACACTTGTTACACATAGGGAGAGGTTGATTTGAGGCGATGGCAGCTGTGGGACAAATTAGTTTACACATGCACATGGGGGGTGAGATCGTATCTAGGTGTGGGGCAAGTGTTGTTAGATGTCCGAACACCAGAGAGGAGGCGTAAAGTGGAGATCTTATTGAGACGAGCAGGTGCGTCTAGCAGGTAGTGCGCGAATGTAACAATGATTGGCTCGAACTATAGGGGCTAATAGTAGGGCGACGAGAGGAGATAATATTATTCTTGACATTTGGTTAGTGTGTGACATGTCAAGGGATATAGAGTGATTTGTTAGGGTGATTCACTGAGTCTCGCAGAATAAGAGAGTACAATTCTATCGGTGCGTGATAGGGTGTGTTAGATGTATAGTCTGAATGATTGCACATTCTGAGGAGTAGGTATAGAGAGTGGGGGCGAGTGTAATAGTTTCATATTGATTGTGATGAGTTTTCATTGGTTGGATAGTATTTTAGGGTGAGAACGATTCGGTAGCTATCAGTTATTCTTGAGTGGTTAGTAAGAGTCTTAAGTTGTTGTATTAGCGCGATATTTTAATGCAAGTATGATGGCCGGAGTATGTGTGTGGGTCGAGTATTAGTGAAGTGGTACAGATAGCTAGATTAATACAGGGACGTTATCCGATTTTACATCAGTGTGTAGCGACACGAGGCGACAAGTTATGATGAATGTCGTTGAAGGGTGCGTGGGTGATGTGCGCGTATCAGGAGTATATGGCGAGCAAGATGGTGATATGACATTGGTGTCTTATTTGGTGTGATGGATGTCATGAAATAATTTGGTATTGGGAGTGACTATATAGGCGGCAAGTATGGAGCTTTATTTTGTTGAGGTAAGTAGGTTACAGTGTTTAGAATAAGGGTGGGGGACTGTTCTATCAACTGAACAAGATGCGAGGATCTTGGGGGTCTTCACAAGTTAGAGATCATTGTGACGATATTTGTGAGATAATAAGTTGAGAGGAGACTCATTTAAACAGTTTTTACAAAACAGAATTTGAGAAGGAACAGTGAATGTGTAAGAGAATTTTGTCTACACAGGATAACGTTGTATATGGACAAAGGAGGGCACGATCCTGGTGTCTCAGGGACACGGAGAGGGGTAGATGTGTTTCTCTCTATAGTGACTACGTGATACACATCAATGATTGTGCGGCGTATGGACGCGAGGTGATAGGATACACTATCGTTCAAAGATGTGATTGCACCAGAGGTACGAGGGGGATTGTGCACCGGTCTAAAGTTTGTATGCATGACAGTGGAATTTTTTTTGTAATTTGGTACTTGATATATTGGTTGGAATGGGGTTATGGGGGCACAGGACAGATTTGACAGGTTTACTGTGCTGAGATTTATCGACAAATTTATGTGGCGGGTATGATACTAGGTGAGTGAGATTAAGCGTTGTCAGAGTTTCATAGCGAAATGAGAGTGGCGCGGAGAGATCTCTACGGTATTAGACGAACGAGGGATGATAGAAATAATGTGTTGTGGTAGGTTGTTATGTTGGGTTGGGCAATGTTGGGTTGGGGGCCGGAAGGACGTATCATATCTTAAGCAGGGTGTGGCACAGTAGTGATATGAGTGGGGTGTGTGTACATAGGTGTTTGTTAAATATATATGTATATTTACTTTTCAATTGACACAGTGGGTGTGCAGAGTGGGGTAGCAATAAATAGGTTTATTATGAATGTGGTGCAGGGTAAGTATACAGATACTCTGTTTGATTTTTTTGTGCATTGGACAAACACTCACTTCGTATAAGTACTCTTACACGCATGGGGTCTCAGTCTATAGCAGGGTACAGATGATGTGGTGTAGGAGAGTGTGATCAGTACACATGTGAGTAGGCACATACAGGGACAGTGTTCAGCACAATTGAGATGAATGAGTAGAATTTACGTAGGAGTGATAATAGGAGTGCTATGGTATATAGCGTGTATCACTGTAAGGGTAGGGGACTCTACTGCATTTACATGAGCGAGGTGATTTGATGGGTGGCAGCGACAGTTATATCATGCAAGGTCACACAGAATCATGAGGGTATTTTAGTTTAGAATATTGATGAACAGCAGTAAAGTGACAAGGGGTAGGAATGACAACACAAGTAGGTGGACCGTGGGCACTATAGACCACTGGGGTTAGAATGAATGTGTGAACATTGGTGTAGAGCGGTGTGTTGTCTCGTATCATGGGTGAGGGAGGATTCTATGTCTGCGGAGTGATTTTGAGGGTTAGGCATTATCATGGGAGGACTGAATGTACTCAGAGTACGTATAATGTTGGTGGCACGCGGGGTTTTGGGAATTTATTGTGCAGGGTCGGTGATTATGGCAGGCGTAGTATATCTCGTGTTAAGAACAGAGAGGAGGGCAGATTACATTTTTAGGCATCATAGTAGATATTGGAGGAGGTGGATCACACAGAATTAATGGGTGGATTTAAACTTTTACAGCGATTTGAGGGGCTTGAGAGATAGGGGGAGGGATGATCAGGTATAGGGAGTTCATGAGTGGATGATATGGGGAGAGTAAATGATAGATATGAGTTTAGGAGGAAGAGTGTGGAGGGGGGGACACTAACATGGAATAAGTGTTGGGGTGAACAAACGACAATTATTTCAGCAGTTCAGGAATATAGGATGGAAACGAATCAGAGATATATTATGTGAGAGTGAATGTCGGTGACGTAGTGGGTATATGATATCTATTTAGAAGGATGGATGCTGCACGAGAGAGGAGGTGTGAGTCGTGTATTAATGGGTTAATAATATGTGTTTGATGTTTATGATGTGTGGGGAGATGCGACACTGTGAGTATTGATACACTGAACTGTCTATCTCAGTTATTTTAGAGATATAGGTGGTTGTATAGTTATTCCTGTAGGGGGTAGTTTAATTGGTAGGGCACGGACGAGTTTACTTGGAGTTAGGCGAGGACTGAGGGTGAATTAGGGGGGTGTGGAATTGGTATGGTATACAAGCTACGCTTTGTGTGATGATTTGTCTTATTGATAGAGGTAGCGATGTACGCTGTCTTAGTTGATACATAATTAAAACCACTACAATTGGCGATCGCTGTATACTATAGATGGTTTGCAAGATGTGTGGACAGAGAGTAGTGATTATGGCAAATCAGCATTGTGTGCAACAGGCGACAGATGCACATTTTTAGTGTGACATTGGTAGTGCTTGAATTAGTGGTTGATGCGTCTGTAGATGGGAGGAGACTTGGACTTGAGATCAAAGTTTCTGTTAGATTCAATATGATGGATTTCACCACTAAGAGGTGTGGCTAGAACTAAGTTGAGAGCTTATTTTCTTGAGTTATAGAGGTATTTGTGGCGAGTGTAATGGTGTTGAGTGAGAGTCATGAACCTGTGTATACATGGGTTGATTCCGTTGAAGGGGGTAGTGTTTTGTGGGGGTCTTATGTGAATAGATCATATTTTACACGTCAGATCTTCATAATGGGTGTGTGAGAGGTAGATGAATAGCGAGAGGTGTTTGAGCGTGGTGATATATATGGTGCACACAGTGATTATAGGGGTGTGAGTCACGCGACAAAATGGAGGACATGGAGAGTGTAAGAGTGGGCACGCGGAGATCTATAAACACTAAAGTCTTGACATTTGTTAGACTAAGACAGTATGTATCAATGGGTGGACGGGAGTATAGTGGATACACGGTGTGTGAGTGTGGTATCTATGTGGTCATCTGCGGGTCACACTTTGATTTGGTTGTCTCGTACTGTCTGGACTTTGCACTCTGGTTTATGGGAGGCGTGGTGGGGAGCAACCATCGTATGGGACTATAATTTGTGATTGTATTAGGAGTTATAGGGGGTCTGGGCGGCGTAAAAGGTAAGACAGCTTTCATACATGGGTTCATATTCGCAATATGTGGGAGGAGTTTCTATGTTGAGTGGTATTGGGGGTTAGGAATGTTTGGGTAGAGTGGACAGGGTGAACATCTGGACGAGGGAAGGTATTTGTGAGGAAAGGTGTGGATAGGAATGTAGCTATCTGAGTGAATAGCAGGGAAGAGTTTGATGGTAGGTATAGGTGGTGATAGATTCTCAGGATATGCGTAGAAATTGTGACAGTTGGGGTGTTTCTTGGTGGTACTATAGGAAGCAAGTGGTGAGTAGGAGACTACAAGGTGACAGTACAGGTGGTGTAGGGTATGGAAATTGGGTGTAAGTATGTATGGGGGGTTATGACGTTGATAGTTATAGACACGTGATAAGTGAGAGTATGATGTGCATTACAGTAGGATCAGGATTTGTGTAATTGTGGAATGGGGGGGGTTTGATTGAGGGGGTGTAAATTTAGGGTATGTTGTAGGGGTGGGTGTGTGAGTGGAGGGTATTTTATAGATGGGGGGGGGGTTTTGTGATGGTAGGTGTGGGGGGAGAGGGGGGGGGGATGTGATGGTGTGGTGTTATGTGGATTTTGTGGGGTATGGGGGGAGAGTGGATGTTAAAGGAGGGTGTTGGGATGATTGAGTTTATGGTTATGGGTTTAAAGGATGTGTGGTGGATATGGGGGGGGGGTGTTTATATGTGGAGGGAGTGTGATGAGTTTGGGGGGGGTTGTAAGGTGTGAGGTGTTGGGTGTTAGTTATTAAGGGTTTATTTGAGTGGGGTGTTTTAGAATAGGAAGGTATGTGGGGGAAGGGGGGGTTGGGGGTGTTGGGATGGGTGGGGGATTGTAGGGGTGGGGATGATGAGAGGGGGAAGATGATGTATTGATAGGGGAGGAGTGGTTATGGAGAGTGTAACAAAAGTAATATGGGGGGGATGGGGGAGGGGTAAATAGATGGGGGATGAGGGTTGTGGGATTGTTATGGGTGATTGGGGGATAGGGGGGGTAATAGTATAGTATATGGTGATTGTGGTATGGTATGTTTTTGTGAGGAATGAGGATGTATATATGTGGTATAGGGAAGGGTGAGTGTATAGTTGTGTGAAGGTAGTAGGTAAGGTTGGAAAGTTGGGTGTGGGGAGATGTGTGGTTTGGTGGGGGGGAAGAAGTTTTTTGGTTTTTTGATTTTTATGGGATTGTTGGTAGGAAAATGGTTTGTTTGGTTTTTTGGTGAAGATAATGAATAAGGTAAAATGTGAATTGTTTTGAGAGGGGGGGATGTATGGGTAGTGAGAAGATAGGATGGGAGGGAGGTGGGGAGGGTGAGGGTTGGGAGGATAGGTAAAGGGTTGTGTGGGGATAGAGGATGTAAGTGGTTTGGGAGGGTGGGTTGTTGGGGGTATTAAAATGGGTTGTTTGATTTTATGAATGTGGTATTGTTGTGGTGGTTAGGTGGGTGAGGTGAGGAGTGTGTGGGGAGGGTGTTAGGTGTTTATGTGATGGATTAATTTATGTGATGTTAATGGATGGGGGTAGGATTGGTTAATTTGATGTAGTTTTGGCTAATTTAAAAGTACAATCATTTGACAATGTAAAATAAAGCTGATATACTTTTATATAATCTAGTTTTAAGGGTTTATTATGGGACAACAAGCCATAGTGATGCAAGTAAGAGCCTCACCACAAACTTAAGTGGTGACCTGCTTTCGACAACCCTTTTCACTAGAAGGGATCCTCAAGGATGAGCAAACGACAGATTTCCTGCTGCTGGAATTAAACACTTCTAATCTATGGAGAAACCTAGCAGTGAGTGTTCAGTGTCCCAGCAGAGTTAACTAAGGGGAAATTAAGTATAACACTATTCTCATCAAGGTTAATGGACTGTCCATGTAACACACAGGAATGCTAAATCCTCCAAAACAAAAGACGATTTTTGTAGCCATTCTCTTTCTCCTAGATGGGGCCACTCTATTTGCAGCTGGGAAAGGAATCATTCGCTGCAGTGGTTGACTTCAGTTTCAGAAGAAACTCTGTTACATTAATGTTTTCAGATGTGATTCCTGGTCGAGAAAGATCAAAGATTTGTGGTTTCACAGTATAAAGTTTCTTTTCAACTACACTGTTAGGCAGATTGGGGGTCTATTTAGAGTATAATTACATTCATTAATATAACCCTACTAGGACAACACCATTACTCACCTCACCTGGTCACAGGGCCAAGAACTAAAAAATGACTGTAGTCTCAGCCGAAAATCTAGTTGCAACACCTTAAAAATGGATTTAAATGTGGCCATAGCTTTTATAGAGTGTCAGGAGTTTCGTAATGTTATGTTTTTTGTTTCTATTTTTCTACAGGTTCCCTCCTTTGGACTATGTTGGATGCATGGAACTATGTCAGACCAACATTGGATCCATTTCTTTGAATTTCCCTATCCCCACCAACACCATTCCTCCCCACTCTACACCACCCTCCACTACCAACTCCTTCCCCCCACTCTAAAGCCTGCTTTCCCATCACTCTAAACTTCCCTTCCTCCACCAACTCCTTTCTCCCACATTAAACTTCCCTCCCCCAACACTCTAAACTTCCCTTCCCCCACCAACACATTTTCTCCCCACTCTAAAGCTTTCTTTCCCTCACCAACTCTTTTCCCCCTCACTCTAAACCTCTCCTGCTTCCATCACTCTAAGATCCCCTCATCCACCAACTCCTTTCCCCTCCACTCTAAATCCCTCTTTTCCTACACCAACCTTTCCTGGAGAGTGGAATTCTATCCTCTTCAGATCACTCAGTGCACTGTTGCATGTCACTGGAGCCACTATAGGATGCTGTCAGAACAATGGGAGCAGCAGTGGGGGAGGCTGGAATCTAAATACCCCACTGTCAATCCTTTCACACCCCACAGACCACCACCCCAGCCTCAGATGACACCCAACAAGACGGGGTTGGTGGTGTGTGGGTGAGGGGGGTTAAAACTAAGTTTCACACACTAGCTTCACACAGAGCTTTTTGGGAAAACTAGAGTTTTTTTAGCCAAAGCTAGGAGTGGACTCACAGGGAATGGGAAATATTGTGTAAGGAATTATACTTCTCCTTCCTGTGGCATCCACTTGCGGTTTTGGTTAAAAAAAAAAAAAAATGCAGTGGCAGTTTAAACCCCACCACCACCAAAAAAAACAACTGAGCAAATCCACCATCAAAGGAGTCAGTCAGAGGGATAACGTCTTCTTAAAAAACTGAAAACAGTGTCTTGCCTGGTTTTGCTAATTACTGGTTCTAACACACAAAGGCCAGACCTTCCAGCAGACAACTAATTAACATGACCATCCTGCTACTTTTGCTTTTCGTTTTGCATTAATGTTGAGAATTACTGCTAAGAATTTGCAATTCATTTACTGAGCAAAATGAAACTAAAATATTTATTTTGGACAAATACCAATTCTTTTCATTATTAGGTACTTTGTAAAATTGTTTTCGGCATATTGTTGTATAAACCGAGAATAATTTACATTTCTTCTGCAGAGAGTATTTTACAATTAAAATGAGGAAGAGGAATTCTTCATTATTCCCAGCCTCAATGTGTAAGAATTTCAGTAAAACATTGCATGTTATATAAACTAACTGGTGTTCGCACATACTTATCATCAATGTCAATATCAAGCCTAAATGATCAGGAAAAAACATCAAGTAATAAACCATGAATTTCCTACAGCACAAAACCCAGTGTCAGGTTTTCAGATTCTGGAAAACCAGCATTTCTCGTGAAGATATAAATGTATAAGACTCAATTTATATCCTATTGAACTGAGGTAGACTTTGCTGCTCCTGTCTATTGGCAATGGAGGATAGGCCATACCAGAAAGATCGATACACACCTAGGCTAAAATAGAGGACCGTGGTGTACAATGGAGTAGATATTGTTAAAAACTCTCAACAAGAATTCTCGCTTGGAGGTGGTGGGATGGATGCGGACTCTATACGTGAATTCTTATAGCATCAGATCAAGCTGTCTGTCCTTGGTTATTTCAAGTTAATTAAGATGGGGAGAGGGGGGAAACAGGGGGAGAAGGGATTTAAAGTTGAAAATGGGTACTTTCTTTTTGTTATAGAAAAATGGACAATTTCTTATTAATGAGAAGTGACTGCTTATTTGTTTTCATTGCTTGATGATCCTCACAAACAATGGGCGACATGTATGAACGGCATTTACGCCTGTTTTCTGGCGTATCCTGCGCCTCACCGGCCCAAATCCCTTGTTGAATGCAGGGATGCGGTGTTAGGCGCAGCGTTCGCCACTTTCCATTGCCCGCATGAAGGGACGGGCAATGGGCGCGGTGTGGGCGTTCCGGGGAGGGATGCGGCGTGCTCGAAAACTCCGAGGCATGTACGATCGCGATTCGGCAAAGTGCGGCGCATTGTAGCGCTCGCCAGCTCCTACAGGCAGACCTGATTGATTCTGGTCTAAATGATCCGGCGGAGGCAAAGTGAAGCGAGAACGGAACATGAGAGGAAACATAGAAGATCGCAAGAGAAATCTCGGCTCTCAGCTCCGTGCGGCATGGAGTATGATTCCCAAAAAAAAACCTTTATTAGGCGTAAAACATTATCAGAAAAAGAGCTCAAACCTAATAAAAAAAAATAAAATAAAAAAATCACTTTCCAAAAATCTAGAACGGCGCAACATCAGGAATTAGGATATTGGAAATTGCCGAGAAAGACAGTAATTCAAATTCTGTAAGCTATTCTGATTGGTCGGCAGAAACCAGCCAATCAGAATAGGAGTGACAGGGACCCATTAAAACCTATGGAGAAGTATGGACCAATCAAATTCAAAGGCGGTACAGTTCAAAATACAGTAAAAATGCAGAAAAGAGCTGATTGGTTGAGCTACCGGGGGCTTGGCTATCTCAGCCAATCAGAATAGGAGTGACAGGGACCCATTATAACCTATGGAGAAGTTTTGACCAATCAAATTCAAAGGCGGGACAGTTCAAAATACAGTAAAAATGCAGAAAAGAGCTGATTGGTTGAACTAGCGGGGGCTTGGCTATCCCGGCCAATCAGAGCGCGAGCTACTTGTCCCATTGTAGTCAATGGAGAGATCGGGGCAATGAAATCTCGGCTCTCAGCGCCATGCGGCATTGAGTATGATTTAAAAAATCATTTTTATTAAGTGTAAAATATTATCTGAAAAAGAGCTGAAACCTTCTATAAACATAAATCAATCAAATCCCTAACAACGCGTTTGTCGCCGTCACCGGCGCTACATCAGGAATTGGGATATAGAGAATTGCCGGGAAATACAGTAATTCAAATTGTTTAAGCTATTATCATTGGTCAGCATAAACCGGCCAATCAGAATAGGAGCGACAGTGAACCATTAAAACCTATGGAGAAATATTGACCAATCAAAATCAAAGGCGGGACAGTTCAAAATACAGTAAAAATACAGAAAAGAGCTGATTGGGTGAGCTAGCGGGGGCTTGGCTATCGCAGCCAATCAGAGCGAAAGCTACTTCTCCCATTGTAGTCTATGGAGAGATCGGGGCAATGAAATCTCGGCTCTCAGCGCCGTGAGGCATGCAGTTTGATTAAAAAAATAATTTTTATTAAGTGTAAAATATTATCTGAAAAAGAGCTGAAACCTTCTATAAACATAAATCAGTCAAATCCCTAACAACTCGTTTGTCGCCGAGTCCGGCGCTACATCGGGAATTGCAATATAGAGAATTGCCGGGAAATGCAGTAATTCAAATTGTTTAAGCTCTTCCTATTGGTTGGCATAAACCAGCCAATCAGAATAGGAGCAACAGTGGCCCATTCTAACCTATGGAGAAATATTGACCAATCATATTCAAAGGCGGGACAGTTCAAAATACAGTAAAAAGGCAGAAAAAAGCTGATTGGCTGAGCTAGCGGGGGCTTGGCAATCCCGGCCAATCAGAGCGCGAGCTACTTTCTCATAGAGTTCTATGGGGAAAAGAAATGCAGAGCGAGCTCTGGTTGTGATTGGCTAATTTAAAAGAGGCGCAGTTATTTGGACCAATGGGAGAGCGAGCGACGCTCTTATGGGTTTTCTAATGCAATCTGTAATAAAACTGTACATGGCCGAAATCAAATGATAATACTCCCGAAGTTGTACCGATCTGTATATAAAATGATCAATAATATGGGGGTAGCGAAAAAAAAATATTAATTCAAAAAATTCATTTTTATTTCTTTATTTTTGTTACACCCATACTATTGATCCTTGGCTAAAGAAAAAAAAGCATAAAAAAATTTTTAAAA
>JAODAL010057596.1:0-22585 GCA_025379985.1 Phyllomedusa bahiana
GATCCTTAAAAAATTCTTCCCTAATCCTAAATCTCCCAAATCCGATCAACTAAGTTCAAAGGATCACAGTAAAAGTAGAGCTGTCTCTTTGAAAAAATAGAAAAATTGCTGAGTTTTTGGGTGAGTGTTGGACAGAGGCAGAGCGCACGTCCTACTTCTATGAGACACTGACACACACTGATCATGAACGGGAAAGGGCTGTTCTATGTAAAACAGTAAATGTGATTTTTTCCAGCCCATCGCAACCATACACATCCCAGTCATGACGTCGCACACACATCTCACCCTGCTCTATTCTGTAAGCTGATTTACTGGCCGCCAAAATGACAGGAAGCGCCGAAAATGGCGCAATATTAATAGATTATGCACAGATTTTAACCTAAATTATCGCGTGATCGACAAAATCCGATCAACGTAAATACCGTGCCGATTTCAACTTTGTCGATAATAATGGCTCAACACTAGTTATTTATTGTCATGAAATAGACTGAGTAACCTCAAACTATTGAGGATTGACACTACAGAGTTTCTGAACTTATTTGGATAAATTGTTGCAAGCAATAAGTTGAAGTTAATATGTGACAAAAGCTTAAAAATTTTATAAGTACTTTTTCGGATTATATGCTCTATGGACCGGAGAGAGCCCAGTATATGAAGGCTATCTGTAGTGTGTTAACTCTTTGTTGGCCTAATCATTATAAAAGCTAAACAATAATGCACATATGTGCTCATAAAACAGCACAACAGTATAACCCAAAATTATAAAGAAAATCATTAAAATATCGATTCATAGGAATTAATAATTTTTTCTAGAGCCCTTTTCAAAATCAAGTTTTCAACGCGATCTTGGGTGGTCGTTTCAGGGGGGTTTCACTGTATTTTACAGTAGTTACAGTTGGATATTCCTGTTATTAGTACAGTTCATTAAACAAATTGGCTTTTGAGCTGTAAAGAGAAAAGCGGAAAAGCGTGTTGGCATTTCATTCTGCTGCGTTACTGAAGATAAAAATTAGACATGTCTACTAGCCTTCATTATGTATCTTATTGCAACAGCTCAGTATTCAGACTTTATTTGTTTATTGGACATCTGAGAATTCTCTCGGGTATTGCTTATACTTTTCTATTAATTCTATTAATACTCCATGCATGATAATTAGCATTTGATGGTGCTATATACATACATAATTTCAAACATTACCTCTAATAACCACACAGCTAATTAATAAAACTGACAGATGAACCAAGCTGGTTGATTCTGCAGAAAAGCCGACCTCACCCTGCTATTTCTGTTTCAGTGTGTGGCACCACCATAACTCCTAGGCAGCAGGCCCGATGTCTTGGGGTAATTCTAGACTCTGATCTGTCGTTCACCCCTTATATCCAATCCCTTGCCCGCTCCTGTAACCTGCATCTCAAGAACATCTTCAGAATCTGTCCTTTTCTCACTGTGGAAACAACTCACTCTCATTGTTGCTCTAATTCTTTCTCATCTTATAACTCCCTGCTGATCGGTCTCCCTCTCTGAAAGCTTTCCCCTCTACAATCTGTCCTGAATGCAGCAGCCAGGCTCATCTTTCTCTCCAGTCCTATACTGATGCCTCTACCCTGTGTCAGTCACTGCACTGGTTGCCCATTCAGTACAGGATACAACATAAATTTATCACTCTCACCTATATGGAATCATGGAATAATTAATATGCTGCAAATTTTAAAATCCATTTCGTTCATTATTATCACTGAATCCACCTGGAGAAACCACAAATTAGTTTATGTAAATTAAACTGGGCTAATCTATATGCAAAACCAGGTAAATACACATTTACTAAAAATATACAGTGGTTTTGTCTATGGCATCTCCATGTACAATTGTTTACAGTAGCTGAAATGTGGGTCCCTAAAATAAACTCCACCGGTGGGCCCAGAAGCAACTCAACTGGTGGGCCCCTAAGAATCAACTCTACCTGTGGACTCCAGGCAACCAAGTCTAACACTGAATAAGGTCCTTTATTTTATTTCTAAATCAGTTCATAAGAAATAGACTCATGGTAAATGATTGGCCCTCAAATCTAATCCCAATGGGATTGTCTCTTGATGCACCTTTTGGACCTTTATTTTGACAGAGCCTGTGTCCACTGGAGGATCCTCTAGTAATCTGTTGGGCCAGTCTAACCTAGGGTATAAGTGACAAACCTAAAAATGTGTGATGCTTCAATGGGTTTCCCCCATTTGGGTGTTTCACAGACAGTCTACTGTTCAAAGACAGATTCAGGCTACCACTTCCTGTTCAAGCTGTTCTTCAACAGTGACTGATTTATCAGGTCTGTTATGCCTAGTTAAGCCTGTTAGAGAACCATTGATGATGGAGCGGTTTTAACAGCAAGACATAAGGCTACAGAGCTCTAAAGGATTAGGCTTTGTTCACATATGCGTTGAAGCAAGCTGTGCTATATTTTATGTCTAAACAATGGACACCATTGCAGAAACCTGTTTGACCCATTGTAATCAATGTTGATGTCCATTGTGAAAAGAATCCTTTTGTGTCCATTTTCACCTATGTCACGAAGGTTCCGAACTTCTGATGCAGATGTGAACCAAACCTTAAAGTTTGTCAGTAAGAAAGATGAACAAGCTCATTTTCTGCTGATAAGACACAGAAGGCAGTAACATTGCCATCCCAGCCAGGGCTGCTAGAGCAGAGAGGAAACCTTCAGTACACAAGCATGAGATAAGAAATATTCTAATTCTGAAATTAGGCAAAATTAGACCAGCAATGTATTTAATGAAAGTTTTTAATTACCTTTGCTTACATTTTTAAACCGAATCAATGTGATTTGAATACCCCATTAATAAGTAGTTATTACAATATTTGCTTATGAAACAATGCAATTATACTTTATATTAAGATGACATTTCTGTCTTAGACATTTCTGGCAATTTCACTGGGATATCACCTCTGGGGCTTGCACTTCTCTCCAGAATGAACATCCATTGAACCTTTAATGCCACAGGATAAGTATTATTTTCAGAAGTGATTGTAGGTCCTGATGTTCTATTGTTATCCTTGTGCTTTATGTAGATATATACTTCTCATTCCCATTATGGAAGCTCTTAGATGAAGTTGTTTACAGACTTTACTCGTAAATTTGTGAGAAAGATGTTTACAAGCTTAAGTATCATCAAGTTTCACTGAGGGAGAATGAGAGAGAAAATTAATTTGGAAACCAAGGAGATTAATTTAATTTGTTCAGGGTTGTTAAACCGCAAGACTAATTAGCAAAAGGAAAAAAAAAGTTTGCAGTTTTGTTAACGGGAAGAAGGGTACTGACAGGAGACAGAAGACTGTTAATAAAATATGAAGGTGAAAAATTGTACTGGAACAATGATAAGTCTAATGGGTTATTAAGGAAACGAAACTTATCATAAAATGATCATTGCTCTTGTTACTCACATCTTATGATTATGCTTCTTACTGTGCAAACATTATCTTCTTGTCAGACACACAAAAGAAGGATAACACGACCATATATTTTCATAGATGAACAAATTGGCTGGACCTGAAATAGGATTTTAGGTAAAAAAAAAAATAGGGTTCGGTAAGTCATCAACAAATCCAGTTTCAGTCTACCTAAAACATACCTACCATTGAGGCAGACCATGAGGCTGCTTATGGGCCCTTGAAGATGGCGTTCAGCCCTGGTTGGTCCCATCCCTTTGCTGTTATGTTATTGGTCTGTTCTTTCCAAGGTTTCAAAATTTGCCACCATAATGTGATTCCATGGATTCCTCTGTCTTCTATGTCTGCCACTGCACTCTATATTGCTTACAATCGTAGAGGCAACCATGGTGCTCATGGCCACCATCAGAAATGTCTAGGCTCCATAAGCATAAAAAAAATCAGGGCCACCTAAAGGGTTTTTTCCATCTGGCTGTTTCACAGAGTCTACTCTTCACAGCCAGCTTCAGACTCCCACTTCCTGTCCAGGCTGTGGGCAGTTGTACAGCAATGACTGACGTTTCTGCTCAGCTATTCCTAGCTGAGCCTGTTAGAGGTACATTGGTGATAAAGGGGTTTTAACACCAGGGCACAAGGTTTCAGGCAACAAAGGGGTTAAAATTTTTCAGAGAAAAATAAACCAGGTCCTGTGCTGATAAGACACAGCAGGGAGTGCCATCCCTATCAGTCAGGACTACTAGTGTAGTGAGAGGAGGGTGGCTGCTTAGACAACCTTCTGTAAACAAGCAGGAGATAAGAATTGCTCTAATTATGGTACCCCTTTAACTCCCCTTGAATGTACCCTTTTGCACCCTATTGACAACATTTAGTGGAAAAGAGCCTCTCTAACAGTGTCAGGCATATGACTCAATACAGTTTCAGCCACAATTCCTTTTACAGTAGCAAATATGTAGTCTCATCAAACTGTTTAGTAGGAAAGAAGGACATTCGTAACACGAGTGAAATTAGGAGTTCCCGTGGCGCTTTCAGGGGCAAAAACAATTCAAAGAAAAGCCAACTTAAGCATCAAGCTGGTTTATTAAAGTAAATATAAAACAGGAAAGCTTCCTCAGTGCCTGAGGAAGCAGGGTAGAGTCCCTGCGAAACGCGTAGCTTTCCTGTTTTATATTTACTTTAATAAACCAGCTTGATGCTTAAGTTGGCTTTTCTTTGAATTGTTTTTGCCCCTGAAAGCGCCACGGGAACTCCTAATTTCACTTGTGTTACGAGTGTCCTTCTTTCCTACTACTGCTGCCGGAGTCTGCTGGGCTTCGAGATTGGAGGTTTCCTGAGCTGCTCGGAGAGGGCGAGGTGCAGCGGATCAGCTGTGGGCTTTTAAATTTGAGCTTTAATGTGAGCTGTACCATACCTGTACAGCTCTAAAAGGTGAGCGTGATTCTAATTAGTTTAAAGTCGCACCCTGTGTTGTAAATCTGTAACGCACATTGCGCTGTGTGTCTGCTCTTTTGTCCCTGAGGAACTTCGTTGGTGGAGCCCGGGGTATTTGAAAACATCAAACTGTTTAGGTCACAGATGATCCACCATTGCAATGCCAGCAACAAATGGCAATTTATCCTGGTAGATTGCTCCATCTCATATCTGCATATTTCTGCACCATCACTGCATATTAATATCAGAATGATTTGGTGATAAATGTATTATTTACATACAAATGAATGGAGAAACTATATGGGTATGTAATATACATTAATAATGACAGCTCTACAAATTAAGAGCAATTCTGTCTTGACCTGTGTTAATAAAAGTTTAGGTCCAGCATTCTTGAAAGTTTTTGGAAAGTGGATTATAGTTTCTAGTAATGTGTTAAAACCTACTGTAAAATGCCTAAAGGCTACATACAATATAAGTAGAACATCACATTCTCATACAAGCTTATCATTGTGACACTTTATACAGAGCACAGGACAATGTTTAAAACTCCTTCCTGCACTCTGACATACAGTAGTAGTATATCAAGAGCCTTAGGTAGTTAGTGCACCTTGAGATACTGTTACATTGATTTGATCAGGCACTGCCGCTGTGCTTAAGAGATCACTGGCAAGAGGAAAGTTGTAATACACTACTGTACTCCTGCCACCGTTGCCAAGACTGAAAAATCTAATCCTAACAGTTAACCCTATCCCTGCCACAAACAGACCAAAAGTGGCACTATATAAGAGACTTTTAGCTGTGCTTGCCAGTCCTCGTGACAAGATTGCCAGGGCTTGTATCCAGGGCTGTTCCTAGGCTAAATTGCACTCTGGACAAGGTGAAGACATATTCGCCCCTCCCCCCCCCCCCCCACGTAACATAATGCGACACATTGCATCACCATCAACCAAATCTAAAATATACAAAAAGCTTTACCACAATGTGCTACGTATAAAACTACTAAATAATAGTCATACAGTTACCAAATAACACTGCTACACAAAACCAGAATCCCAGGCTAATAGTACCAATGTCCTATTAAGACCACATATCACCAGCACATAGTGACAGAATAATATAACCATACCATGACCACATATCACCAGCACATAGTGACCGAATAATACAAACTGACCATTACTGAGTATAAACCATTATACTACAACCAATATTACCAGCATACAGTGACAATACAGTGTTGGATACCAGCTGTACATAGGCTCTGCAGACATATAAATGATTACATTAAAGTTATATCTAGTGACTCACAGGAGATGTCTCTGAAGAGTTGGTCTCTTTCTCTTCGTCTTCAGCTCCATCTGTCCCAGGCCACCATGACGACTACTCCCAACTCTTCACTGTAAAATTTACAAAACAAACATCTTAGACTCCTCACTTTATCAGCACTTCTCTACCAATTCCTATCTATATACAAACTCCCCATCTATAACACCTTATATGGTAACCATGTAGTAGCCCCTGTAGCCAGGTAGTAGCCCCCTATAGCCAGGTAGTAGCCCCCCTGTAGCCAGGTAGTAGCCCCCCTGTAGCCAGGTGACGCTCCCCTGTAGCCAGTAGTGGCCCCCCAGGTAGCCAGTTGATGCCCCTCTTGTAGCCAGTTGATGCCCGCCTTGTAGCCAGTAGATACCCCTTTGTAGCCAGTAGGTATCCCTGTAGCCAGTAGATGCCCCTCTTGTAGCCAGTAGATGCCCCTGTAGCTAATTATAAAATTTTAAAAAAGTACTCACCTTGTTCCGCATGTCCCGGTCCGGAGCTGCTGAGTGGTGTAAGTGGTGTGACGTCACCACGGCACTTACGCTGTCACGCAGCTCCCATGGATCTACTCAGCCGGCAGAGCTGCCGACCGAGGAGACCCAGCGTCGCAGGGGGCGCAGTGAAAGCTTTGCGCCCCCTGTGACGCTAATACATACAGGGGAAAAGACAGGACGATAACAATCCATCCTGCCTCCTCCCTGTACCGGCAGGCTGCGCAGAAACAGCCACGCAGAAACAGGGGCTATCCTCCGGGCAGGCGAGGCGGGCAACCGCGGCGCCCCCCTCAGGTGAGCGGAGCCTCTAGGAACGGCCCTGCTTGTATCACTATGATGAGAGCCTGGGACCACATAAAGATTCCCATGGTTATAACTTTTTAAAAATCTGTTACGGCTCACTGGCTGTAATACCTTACAGGTGCATGTGTATATTTTTAAGACACAGCAACAGTGTACTGGCGTACAGTATATAAATATACAACTATATTGTATAAACAAAAAAGTGAAATAAAAGTCTCTAAAATAAAAGGTCAACAATGAACAACATAGAAAATAAAAGAGAACTCAAGGTAGAATGGTTCTTTTTTTCTATTTGCTTGCTCCCATGCCCTAAAAAATGAAGGTAATAAAAATGATATTTATGTACCTCAAAATGATACAATTAGAAACTACAACTTGTCCCAAAATTATTAGATCCTAAAGACAAGATGAAAAATCCAAATTTATGTGTGGTCATGCTGGGCAAAAATATCCTGGTCCTGATGACTTTTGTTTACTTGGACTATGAACTAACATCTACATATTCCAAGCAGCAAGAAAAATGATAGAACACGTCCATAAAATTTTGTCACTGTAAAGACACAGGTGCACAATATTTTCTGGTCCAAAGGTCACAATGTCATATTGTACCTCTTCTGGAGGCCGCAGTGAACCTTAGAGTGATATTCTCCATTCAGAGATCTTTATGGCACTTCAGATATAAATAAATAAATGGCTGAGAGGTCTTGGTTCCACTTTAGGGGCTGCCAGAGATGAGAATTGGGGGGTTCACTCCTCGGTTTTCCAGAAAGAGGATGAGACTCCTAATTCATTGTAAATTTGTGTGTTACAGAAGAGGCTGTTTCACAACTATAACTGGGGAGAACTACACACCTGTATAGCCTATTCTTCAACTCATCTCCTCCTCTGTGGAGTCTTGAACCTATCAGACATTTTTATGATATATCTTGTGGATCTGTCATGATCGTGTCAGAAATAAATACTCCAGTAAGAAAGAAATCCAGAGATAATACAAAACTGTTATTATGGTATTTAACCCCTTAAGCCAAACGCCTGAAAAGTACATAATGGCTTGCAAAACTTTGTAGTTTTTGCCTCCTTGCATTTCAACAGTCGTAATTTTTGGATTTTTTTAAGTCACGCAGTTGTATGAGGACTTGTTTTATACGGGATAAGTTGTACTTTTGGGGGGCATTCAGTTTACAAATAAATTACTGCAGAATTTTTATAATTTTTTAATTTATTTTTTACCATTCATATTTCACACTATCTCTATGGGTTATTACAGTCCTTTAGATACCTAATATGTTGGGGGAAGGGTTTGTGCTAAGTATGCACAATAACTTTTCTATTAAATATTTATTTTTATTTTTTTCTACTCTTTTTAAAGATTTTTTAACTTTTTTTAAAAAAAATCTCATTAACGGATAAATATTTAACGCTTTTTTTTTACACTTAGTATTGTATTAGCAAACACAAATATTACCTTCTGTGTTAGACTGACACAGGCAGAAGTCAAGGCAGCACACACTATGCCCTGAATGCAAGCTCACTATATAGACAGCCCTGGGGCTACTCTGACTGTATAGATATTCCCTGGACTCCATCGGGTCACAAGGAATACTGATCACCTGATGGAGTAGAGAAATAGACCGCAGCAATCAAAGGGTTAAGCACCAGGGATCTGAGGTTTCCTTCACTTCCGGGACTTACAGAGACTGCTCCTATCGCAGCTGTGGCGCTCTTTAGACGTCGCTGCAGATTAACAGTCTGCAACGTCTAAAGTCAGTGGACGGTCATTTAGGAGTTAAAATACCTATATACTGTGTAGCCCATATAGTGCCAGCCACACAGTGCCTGCCATAACAGTGCCAGCCATAGCAGTGTCCACCATAACTGTGCCAGCCATAACAGTGCCAGTCGTACAGTACCAGCCATACAGTGCCCACCATAACAGTGCTCACCCTAACAGTGCCCACAATAACAGTGCTCACAATAACATTGCCATCAGTTGAATGCAGCTGTCCAAAGATGAATATTACTTTCTAACTTAGAAGGACAGACACAAAGGGCGACATGTATGAATGGGGCTGTGCCAGTATTCTGGTGTACCTTCAGCCCAAAAACTCTAGCAGCTCTGTTCTACAGATGTATGAGCAGGCGCTCTCCAAACTTAGGTGCATTTCGCGGCAGCCATGCCACTTTGTTATATGCCCAAGATGTGGGGGCATTCAGGAGGCATCGCACCACAACCATATGATTCTACATCTTAATGATTGGAGGATGGCAAAACCAGGTGCATTACTGCTGGAACAGGCAGACCAAGTTACAAGTGGTTTACCTGAGCCTGAGTTGTCGTAGTGGAACTAAACAGTGCCAAATCTATGACCCACAGTAGAAGAGGTTCATACATTCTGGCACGTTCTACACTGCATTAAAGCTATTTAGAACTGGCCTCTTTGCGCCTAGATCACATACTGTATGTCACCCAAAATGTTTGTGTCCTAAAGGCTGAGGCCTGCACAGAGAGACCTTGGGGGCCACTTTAGCCCCCAGGGCGCATATTGTGTACTACTGATCTAAAGATCTCACTTCAGAGACATTCTCAATGTTTTTCTGCTCAAAATGTAACTTTCTCTTGTATAAAAGTACAAAAATGTTTCTTCGTGACTTCAAATTTTTTGGCAGATTTACCAAAAATATAGGCAAAGATCAAACAAGCAGACATGTTCTTCTATATATTAAATTTTATTCTTTACTGCAAGTGTCAGCACCGTTCACAGCTTGTCTTCTTTGTAATGGCAAGGTATAAATATGAATAAAATCCGCCATTAAGTAGTTCTACAATAAATCTCCTTAATTAGGAATACAAGACTGTAACATTTTCAGGTATTGTATATAGAAAACAAATGTAATATCGGCATTATAAATGAAAGAGCTTCTCTATGTAAGACATCATACAGCATCACTAGGGATCTGAGAGCAGGGATTTGGTGTGTTTTTCCACATGCATTTTAATACAACTAGAAAAATACCTTTATAGAATGACACAAAATAAAAAAGTTAATAAAAACGCTTCAAGCCATGTGCACACATTTTAAAACACAGATATAAATCCTGCATGAAGGACGCCTCACAGAGACATTCTCCCCTAGAAGCATTACTTCTAAAGAACACAGTGCTCCACATAGGCACCTTACAGCAGAACCTGTAATCACATCATGTTACTCTGTACATGGTCAGCACACACTTTGCTGTTTTGCTGATCTCAAAATCAAACCAATGCAGAGAAATACTTTATAGCTTCAAAAATTTTCCAGGCTTGCCTGAGATTTTTAAGATTCCTGAGACATATTTCAATGGTATTGTGTTATTTAAAGGGAATATGTCGCCATTTTTTTTTTTTACGTATTAAATCAAGACCCTGATCCATATGCTTTTCCTCTCAGTCGTTTTTATTTCCTGATTGTAGATTTCTCTATTCGGCCGTCTATATATGATTGTGGGGAAGACATTCTTGCTTGCACTGCTTTAACAGCAGTCGGAGAGATACTTTACAGCAGCTTCATGCACATAGGATTCTTAAGACAGATTCTGTCCCATAGACTTGTATAGCAGAGTTTTCACTGTGAAGGGAGGGGAGAGGGGGAGCTGTGACTATCTCCTCTTGTGACTGGTGGGTTCTGTGTTATCTGTACACAATGGTGTCTCCTTTCAGCTTGACCCTGCTTTTACTGATAATGAGCAGACTGCTGAAAAGACCTCTAAACAGAACAGGAAGTGTCAGACGATTATTAGGCTTAGTGGCCAAAGTGAAAACTGCAGGACTTAAGAATCATTTAAAAAAATATTGAAAGTGATCTGGAAAATTAAAAAAACATAACCAAAAATTCCTACAAAATGTGTTTAACATAAAAATGTGAGTTAAACAATAAGTCATTTTTTGATGACACATTCCTTTTAAGCTATTTGCGAATTCATTTTGTATGTGAATAGTAGTTGTGAGTTACATCGGGTTAATTCTTTCAAGTGGTTCCTCCTTCAAGAGATGGCCAATGTAATTTAAACAGACCTGGCTTACTTACCTCCTCACATATAGTAGCAAGCAGTCCTTAGGGTTATAGCTTTTATATGAGACACAAAAGCTTAAAGGGGTTTTGCCACAAAGTAAAATTGATGTGGGAAGCTTGCAAATGAAATAAACATTTTCACCATTCATTTACATTAAAAATTCTGCACCATTTTTGTTTAGCTGCTAATTTAGTGATCCACTGTTTACAGCTTGTCTCCAGGGGATACGACCAGGGCTGAGAGCTCCTCAGTCCTGGTCAGACATGCTCAGACATCAATTCTCCTCTCAGGCAGCTACTGAGTGTTCAAACCCCAGCTGCTATCATTCTGCTGCTCCTGTCCTCTGTGCTCCTTATTAATTAGTCAAACAGTGCAAATTAATAAAAAAAGAGACCTCAATGAGGTATGTGCATTGATAAAGAGAAAAAAAAAACACAGGTTTGGTTCCTGCAGGGATTTGAACCTAGGAAACTCAGCAAGTAAGCCAGCTCACCACTTTCCAAATGGGAATGCACGGATCCGCTTGTTTACAGCTCACGCAATCCAAATAGTAGCGAATTGATCCAGCAATTCCAAAAGATGATTAAAAGTCCATACTTTATTGGCAATCCATTAAAATAGCTACTTTTAATCATCTTTTGGAATTGCTGGATCAATTTGCTACTATTTGAACATAGTACCCTTGTGCCTGGAGGCAAAAAATTTACCTCTCAGCTACTCACAATGCTTTACATAAAGATACCTCTCTTAGACTACAGAGAGGAAAGGCACAAACAAATCACACAAATCACAAAACACACTCCCCCTTCTGAGCACAGAGCTGTAGAGCTGGATACAGGAGGTGTGAAATGAGATTGTGGCAAAATCCCTTTAATGGTTTCAACCGCTGTTACTTACTATAAATGCTTCTGGAAGTAAAACCTTAACAGAAGTTTAACCATATTCAACAGTACAGTTTGTTTCAGGTCCCTGTTCCCCTTGCAGGAGCTTCTCCCAGGCCTCTGTTACTTCACACAGTTCCACACCAGTTTCAATGTCTTACTTTCGATTAGACCCTGTTCTCAAGAGCTCTGTTCTCATCAACACTCTCCACCAAGATATCACCCAGTAGAGAATGTCCAATACAAAAGAACGTTGCTTCCAGCACTCGTATACATAAGGTAAAACTTGTATCTATTTCATCCCAATAAAAGACATAAAAATTATAGCAAAAGAAAACACATATTGACACGTTTCAAGCCTCAGAATGGGCTCTTAGATGTACCTATGTCTAAGAGCCCATTGTGAGACTTGAAAAGCATCAATATGCAAAGGATATGGAGTATTGGAGAGTGGTGTATTGGAGATTCTCATCTATAGCTGGATGTCTCTTCCCTGCATCGTTCATGATGTGGATAAAATAGATGCTGTGGAATTCTGGTGAGTGGATTTTTTGTTTTTGTTTTTTTCATTTTACGCAGTAGGCCATTACTCCCATGGCAGGACTATGCCACCCTAAAGTCTCAGCACTGGTAGAAAGGTAAGGTTCCTTCTTTGGACCCTACTTTATATTCACTCTATATCCTTGGTATTTTCATGACATGGGCAAAGGTGTCATAGGCAATTTAACATATTTACTCTATATCCTTTGCATATTTTGTCTGCAATACTGCACTCTATATTCATTGCTTTAGGGGGGAAAGCTAAGTGGATCTGGTCTGTATATGTAGGTTTCTAATCGGTGCACAAGGGGATTCTGGAATAAGGTCAGTATACACAGGATGTCCAGTCTGGTGTCTCAATGAATGAGTAGTCTGGTCTGTGATCTTCATTTAGGAGGAGCTGATGAAGACTTTGTTTAGGCGTCTGGTGTGTGGTATATGTTTATTTTGGGGTCTCCTGAAGAGGGTCATATGTACAATTTGTGATTTAAATGCTGTTGCTAGGGACATGCCCTGTGTAAATAACCAGGCATAGGGGTCAAAAATTATGCATGGCATTTTGTGTGCAATGCTTTTTCTTCCCCTCTATAGATTATAGACATCACTGAGCTGTGTCTCAGATGCAGAGTGTCAATTTAAAGCTTACATATCAAAGATGAGGCTCATGGGCCAAACCTAGTCCTCCGCTTCATTTTATGTGGCCCACAAGAACTTAGACCGGCTCCCCACTTTCCCTAAAAGCAGGGCCGGGACGACGGGTAGGCGACCACCTAAGTCGCCACTTCATCCAAGGCAAAAAAGAGGATGGAAGGAGGTATGGAGTGGGCTGAATTTTCCACTGTGGGCACTACATGCCTTATTTGCCTGGGACACCAGAATACCTTTTACCAGTTCTGCCAAGAATATTCAGCCAGCTCTTGCCAGCACAAGGAGTGGGTGCTCTTTAGGTTTTGAAACTCTGGCGTGCACCTCCACACAGCTCTATTTAGCAATTCACTAAAAGTGGCACAGCTCTGACAGTCCTACCAGGCACCCTAACCACCCTTCAAGGTCCTTCAACAGCCCTTGAAAGGCCTCCATAAAACCGTTGTTGCCCTCAGTGAAAATAAGTTTGACACCCATGATTTTAAAGGACTGTCAGCTACAATACAAATGAAAAATTGGACATCATTTACTTAAAATAACAGAAAAGAAAAATATACTTACTGCTACATCGACAGGTCAAAAATTCAATTCAGAAAAAGCAACATTACCATACGGGAGAAATTGTACAAGTGCAAAATGCTGGTAAATAGCCACTTACACACATGCTAATCATAAAACTGTTTGGTATTAGATTTACACATAGATAAAGGTGTATACAAAAGGGTGATAGCTAGAGATGGGCGAATTTCTCAAAAATTCGATTCGCAAACTTCGCCGAATTTTCCGCCAAAATCCGTTTCGGTCCGAATTACTGCGGGACGAATCGCATTAAAAAACAGCTATTTCCTGGCTGCAGAGAGCCTGTAGGGTGCTGTAGAACATTGTGCCATGCTTAAATATGCAGAAGGAGCTTGGTTTGTTGGCTTCATACAATGCTGTGTTTTAGTATGACACGCACATGACTGCCGCCGCTCTTTGAATCGCTTCACTAAAATTTCCTGGGCACTTACAGGGGGCAAAACTGACCAAAAAACTGAAGCGGGAATGCAGCCTGATAAAGTCATGGCAGCGAGAGCTGGAAAAAAAACAAGCTGAGGGCTAAGATCCTACCATAGCTTCAAAGAACACAGTAGTAGGTTACTGGAGCAGGCACAGGTCTCAGCACAGTAAGGGGACGTCACAGCAGGGTTCACTCCATGAGGCCAGAGCTTTAAACCATCACAGAATATGACAGAACCTGTTATTTTAAACACTGATACATGTAGAGCCCCCCCCCCCCGAATGAGTGGAGAGGGTGTCGGCAGTAATTTTGCGTTGACATCTCTGATCATTTTGCCTTTCCTTTCATCCATCAGTGTCCGCTTTCAATCGGTCAATAATCCATCAGTATTGCTAAGGCCAAAAACAAACAGGAGTTGATACAAAACAGAGATGACCAGTAAATGGGATATTTGCATGTCTTCTGTGTTCTATATCCACTCCTGCTTTTGGCTAGACAATCCTGATCCTTCCCATTTCTTCTGAAAAGAAGGGGAAAACCAAACATAGGGGCAGTGTCATAGAGTGGTGAGGGTAGAAAGAGCATTAGGAAACCACAGGGTATTCCAGTGAGACAGCGGTCACTTGGCAGCAGCATGAGTAGGCCACAGAGTGGCACAATGACAAATTCTGGAGTTGGCAGCAACATCAGGAGCCCACAAAGTGGCACAATGACACAGTGTGGAGATGACATCATCAACAGCAGCAGCAGGAGGTCATAGAGTGGCACAATGACAGAGTGTGGAGGTCACGGCAGGAGCAACAGCAGCAGCATGAGGTCAGACAGTGGCACAATGACATTCTGGAGGTGGCAAAAACAGGAGTAGGCCACAGAGTGGCACAATGACAGGGTGTGCAGGTGACGGCAACAGCATCAGAGAGCATGATCGAGAGGGCATAAGACAGGGTGGGGGGGGCACGGCACCACAAACCAGCAGCAACATGGGGTCAGAAGTGGCCAATGAAAAATTCTGGGGTAAAAAAAACAGAGTAGGCCACAGATGGCACAATGACGGGGTGGGAGTGACCGCACACAACAAAGCACAGCAGCAGAGGTCAAGAGTGGCAAAAGACATTCGGAGGGGCAAAAACAGGAGTAGGCCACGAGGGCACAATGACAGCGGGGGCAGGTGACGGCAACAGCACCCCCAAGCATTGGGTCAGAGAGTGGCAAAATGCGGGGGGGGGGGCCCGGCACCAACAACAGCAGCACAGGGGTTCAGACAGGGGCACAATGAAAATCTGGAGGGGCAAAAACAAGTAGGCCAAGAGTGGCACAAGACAAAGGGAGGTGACGGCAAAAGTAACAGCAGAGGTCGAGTGGAAAATGACACAGTGTGGAGGTCGGACAGCAGCATCAGCCAGCGAGGTCAGAGAGTGGCACAAGACGGGGTGTGAAGGTGACCACAGAGCAAAACAGCGCACAGCAGAGGTCAGTGGGGGCACAATGACACTGTGTAGAGTCGGGGCACCACAACAGCAGCAGCAGCAGGGGTCATAGAGTGCACAATACAGAGTGTGAGGTAGGGGGCAATACCAGTCCCTGGTAAAATAGGGTAGGCAGTGGAAAAAACTGTACAGTTTGGGGGGCCCGGGCTGGGGCGGCTCAAATAGGGTGGGCAGGTAGTTTTCCCCAATAAATTTCCCAAAAGTTTTGGTGAGGGCAGGCGTCTGAGCCAAAGGGATTGGTTTTTGGGGAAATCCGGGCCCGGCCCACGATGTTTAACTTGAAAAAGGCAGTCATCCCCATTTCCGGTGGCAAGCGGGGTTCTCCTTGGGTAACGATGGGCCCCCGCCGCACTGAACCCCCTCTGATGCCAGAAATGGGCCGGGGAAAGGGAAGTTTCTCCAATGCAAACCGGGAAGTTAAAGCCAAAAATCCCGTTTGGCTGCCCCTAGTCCAGGGATCTTCTAACTGGGGTGCGGGGTGCGCCAAATAGGCCCCCACCCGTTGGTTTGGGCCTCCAGGTCCTGCTGCTGCTGCCTGCGATGCCCTCCCCGGGGGTGAAGGAAGCGCTCATCACGCTCCGACTTAGGTGCGCTGAGGAATGGAAATGCCCTACCCCCCCCCCCCCCACTTCCTACAGCACCCCACAGCGTCTGAGCGCTGAGGGGAACCCCCCCGTCAGACCTTCAAGGGGGGGCGATGCCGCAAAGGCAGCGGCCACGACAACGGAGGATTCCTATGATTTGGTTTTTCCTCCCTCACAGCCCGGGGAAAAAAGGGTCCCATTTTGGTCAGTAGAGAGGGTCCAATAGGGTGGGAAACCAGAAAATCATCCCTTCTTTCCGGGTTTGGGGACTATTCCCGGGTTCCCCTATCCAGGCAAATGAACCCTGCTGGGGGGGCCATCTTCACCAAATGACTCCGAGGGAAATCCCTGCCCCCATCTCCCCTGTTTTTTGCCACGGGCTTGCGGGTATCTTCCCCCGTTTCTTTAAACTCCATCTAACTCCTGCAGTGCTCCTGCCCCCCCTCCTGTCCCCCTGGGTAGAAAAACCATTCATTTCCCCCCAGACAATGCTTTTGCTCCAATGTCCCCTCCTAGTTCAGTCCCCCTGGGGGCTTTTATTGGGGGGCCCCCCCCGGGAATGTAAGTCGCCACGTCCCCCAGTCCCCCGCCCAGGGCAGTTTTTCCCGCTCTGTTTTCCAAAGGAAAATGAAACAGGGGAATGACGTTAATTTATTAGGCCCGGGGCACCTTTCAAATTTAAAAACGGGGCCCCCTTTAAAAAGGCCAACCCGAAAAAAAAGGGGGGGTGGGGCACGCATGAGTTTCCCTGGCTACATTTAACGTTACACAGTGGGGTACTCTGTCCCCTGGATCCTAAAAAATCGTTAATGGGTTTTTCCTGTTTTATACTTTGGCCCAAAAATTTAAGGCGGAAATTTCCCAACTGGGGGGAAAAAATCGCTATCAGCGTGTGTTTGGGGGGGGCCCTTCTGGCCTCGCAACTCGGGGAGGGGGGTTGCCTGGCTTTTTAGGGGGAAAGGGTGGGCCCCCCAAAGTTTTCCCGGGGCCCTTTTAGAATCTTTTGAAGGGTCGGTGGAAAACTTCCAGGAACCTTTTCAAAACCAGATTGAAAACCGGGGGCCCCGGGGAGGGCGCCCCGGCCAAACCCTCTTTCGTGGGAGCCCCGGGCCCATGTTCCCCCAATTGTCGGGCACCATTAAGTTTTTTGATTTGCAGTTGGCCGGGGGGAAAACCACACATTGATTTTTTGCTTTCATTTAAAGCGGAGCAGTTTCCCCCCCTAGTTTTTTCCTTTTTTCCCCGAGGAAGCCCGGGGTAGCCCCTTTCGAGACCCCCGGGTTTTACCCTAAACCCTGGAGGTATATTTTGGGGCATTTCTAGTGGAGGCTGAGATGAAGGGGAAAGGTGGAGGGGGGAAAGGGGGGGGACACTGGCGCAGGGGCCTGCCGTCTTTTACCCAAAGTGAGGGGAAAGCGGCACTTCCCCCAATTGTTGGTGGTGGGTGGGGGGGAAGACATTTAACCCCCGGGGGAAATAAAAGGGAAAAGTACAGGGCCCCGGGGCCATAGGGGTTCCCGCCCCCACGTCCCGGGGTTTGGCCCTGGGACCTTGGAAAAAAACGGTAAGGGTCAAGGACTGGCCCAATTCTGTTTTTACATAATTTTTTAAGGGGTGGGTATGCCTTTTTTGGAAAAGAAATTAAAGGTTTTGGAAAATTCCCCCTTGGGGTCGGGGGAGGCCTTTAATTCTCTGAACCCATTTCAGAGTTTTCCCCATTTGGGAAAGGGAGGGGCCCCAGTACAAAAAACTTGGAAGAAGCCCCGGTCCTTCGCCCTTTTTAAAAGGGGGGTTTGGGTACCCTCTGTTGTCCCCTTTGCAAAACGCCCCTCATTTAACGACTGCTGCGCCATGATTTGCGAGGAGGGAGGGGGGGATCGGGGCCGGGGGGATGATTCCCAAAAAGAAACAGCCCCCCCCGCAGGGGGGTGGTGGGGGCCCTTGGCCTGGCTGAAAAGGATGCGTTTCCACTGGGGCGCTTGCGCGGCGGGGCTTCCCTCCCCATCTGATCAAAAGTGTTGACCGCAGGGGCCCTGGGTTTCCAAAAAATTGCTCCCTGGCCAAGCCCTTTCCCCCCTGCCAAAGGGTTTTAAATATACCCAATTCGGCTCCTTCGGTGTCTTAGGCCCCAAAAACCCGTTCCCCCCCGGGCCCAGTAGCTGATTTTACCAAACCAAAGCCCCCACACTGGTATCTTCCCCCCCCGCTGCCTTTGCTGGCCCCCCTATGCCCCTACCTTTCTTGGCCCTGAAGGGGGGTTTTTTAAAACCCCGGGGGGCCGGGTTTTTGGGTCCCCAAACCCCACACTGCTGCTACCCTCTGACTCACTATCATCATCATCGATTATTGTTTGATCTTCATGCTGTCCTCCTCAAAAGGTCTTTATATGCAGGGGGCTGACCCCCCACACCAAAAAAAAAACCCCGCCACTCTCCCAAAAAAATTTTTTATACTTTTGCCGCCTAATGCAAGAAGCGGGGATATTGGGGCCATTTCTTGATGCCAAAATAGTGGGTGCCCGGGCCTCCTCCCAAATTTTTTTCATCCTCGCTGTATAGTTGGGGTGAGCCCGACCCATAGTAGATTTTTGGGTGAGGGAACCCGGTGGGACAGGGCGGGGTTGAGGACAGGTGAGGGCCCTTTAAAACCCCCCCCGGGCCATTTGGGAACCTAAAGGGGTTTTTGTCTGACGTTCCCAACCGGGGCTCTTGGGTGGGGGGGGGTTCCCAAAGTCTTCCCGGGAGGGGTTTGGGGTGACCCAATCAAAACCCAATCAAGAACCGGGGTTGTGGTCCAAAAACAAAGGGGTGGGTAGGGGTGGCCTTTGGGAGTTCTGGCCTCACTGAGTGACCCCCGCTGCGAGTCCCCTTTCTGGGGAATGCGAAAACCCCTGCCTGCTGCAGGGAAAGTTTGTTTCCATGCCCCCGATGGGAAAAGCCTGCACCTCTCTGGGTTTAATACGGGTTTTTTTCAAAATTTTAAAAACTTGGGTTTAAAAGAGATATCTGTTTTAATGAAAATAAACAAACCCCGTTTTGACTCCAAATGAACCCCCTTTAAAACCTTTTGGGAAAACCCTTTGGGGTATAAATTCGGAAAAAAAAAATGAGGCCCAAAAATTAAATTTTTAAGTGGCATTTTTAAAAAGGGGCGTGAAATTTTTCTGACTACCCAAAAGCAGAAACCACGCTTAAATTAACCTTCGGGTTTAAAAAATGCCCAAGGAAAAATTTCTTCTTTGGCGGGGTTTTTAAAAACAACCCTTTCCTTTTTCTTTACTACAAAAAGCTTAAACATGGGGTTTAAATTTAAACCCTTTTGGGTAAAATTTTTGTTACAGGAAAAAAATTTTTTTCTTGACGTTTAAAAACCCCCGGGTTTTTTTTATGACTTCAATAGCAGGGCAAACGTTTTTTTCCCTTGGGGTTAAATTGTCAAAAAAAAATGAGGGAAACCCCAAAAAATTTCCCCGGTTGTGGCGTTTTAAAACGAGTGTATTTTACTGATTACAACAGTAGAAACCCGCTTAAAATTTAAACCCCTTGGTATAAAAATTTCGCAAAAGAAATTAGCAGGCCAAAAATTTTAAATGGGTGTGGCGTTTTTAAAAAAAAAGTTTTTATTTTACTGACTACAACCCAAACAAAACACGCTTTAAATTTAAAATTCGGATATTTAAAATTTTGATTTGGGAAAAAATTTTTCTTTGGCGTTGAAAAAAAACCGTTTTTTTTTACGAAACCAAATAAAAACAAACACGCTTAATTAACCCTTGGGTATAAATTTTCGCAAAAGGGAAATACAGCCAAAAAAATTTTAGGGGGTTTGTGCCCGGGGGTTTTAAAAAGATGTGTATTTTCCCGCCCCAACAGCAAGAAAAAACGCTTAAATTTTAACCCCTTTTTATTAAAATTAAAGCTTCAGGAAAAAATTTTTTTTTTTGGCGGGGAAAAAAAACCCTTTTTTTTAAATACAAAAAAAGCGAAAAAAACGCTTAATTAAACCCTTTGGGTATTATTATGCTACAGGAAAAATTTTCTTCTTTTGGGGTTTAAAAAAAAAAACCCTTTCTTTTACCCGCCTACCAAAAAAACAAAACCCCCGCTTAATTAACCCTTGGGAAAAAAAATTGGGGGGGAAGGGGAAATGGCAACCCAAAAAATTAAAATGGGATGTGGATTGTAAAAATGTGTTTTTTTTTAAATAATATAACACAAAACAGGGTTTGTTAACCCCTTTGGGTTTTTTCAATCCGCTCCAGAACTGACCAGATAGCATTAAAATGTATAAGCAGCTGAATTGGATGCACACTGGACTTCAATTCCAATAACCCACAAAATCAAAATTATAACGTAAGAGAAACAGTCTCTGAGAAAAGCTGTGACACCCCCCCAAAAATCGCTTTATAAAAGTTATTTCTTTTGTGTGAGATCTCAGCTACTGGAGCTGCAGCAGATACAACACGGCACAGAGAGAGTGAACTGCCAGCGTCGCGTCACAGAATCCCGCCGGTCTCTGATTGGCCTTATCTCTGCACATGTCATTGAGGGTACTTCTTTCTTCCTCCCAGACTTCTTTGCCCCATGTAACGCCATGTACTTGCAGCCATTTTATCAATTAAAAACACGCTTCGACCCGCGAATCACCACAAACTTTGACTTCGTTCAGAATCGAAATTTTCCTGAAATTCTAAACGTATTCCACTTCGTTAGAATCAATTCATCCATCTCTAGTGATAGCCATATAGTTTTGTGTAATGCACCATGCTGGCTATTAGTCACACTCATACTACCACCAAGAGCATAACAAAATACTGACATCTAATACTCTACCACATAACAGTGCCAGACTTCATCCTAGAAAAGTATCAAACTGGCGCCACTGGCAACTACTCTCAAAAAGGACATTGTTCCTCCAAAGGAGAATATACAGTCCACCCCCCCATGCATGTGTTATGTAGCTATTGTGCAAAATCCAAGCAATCAGCAATGCACTATATCCTTATTTCAGTTATTACAAATCATAGCATCAAACCTGGATTGCCCACAAGGGTTTTCAATAGGATAGGCAATGAATCATTTAGCAGTAAGATCACATTCACATGGGATGGATTAATTGTGGCTCTTACCTGAGGATTTGCATGGATTACAGCATCATGCATGTGGATGAGATTTTACGTATTTCATTCACATGCTGCATATTTTTATGTGTGGAAGTTGATCTGTAGTTCAGAGTTTTAAATCTGCATCATATTAATATCTCTCGAAAAATGAGCCTGGATTTGTTGCAGATTTTCCCCTTTTATTTCAACAAAGAAGTAATAATCCAGCATAAATCCACAGTAAAGTGTATTGTTACTTTGCAAAAAAAAAAAAAAAAGTGTTGCCAATCCCCTGCTGCTTCCATACCAACACTTTCCAGGTCCCTTGATGGTCTCTCTTTACTGGGCTCCGGCAATTACGTGTAGCATCTACGCGAGATCCTCAGCATATCCGACCCCTGTGAACCTACCATGAGGCATGAATTACAGGTATTAGGTACATCCAAGTGTAAACAAAAAAGGTTATACAATTATTATTTTTTTGTTTTTTTTTTATATTGGAGAATATTGTAAAGTAAAAGAAAATATAGTAAATGATGGCTTCAAATGGTTTCAAAAATTTGACAATATAATAGATCTTGTGAATGTTTCATGAAACTGTGGGTATATCATTTCAACTTTGCTTGTTTCACACAGGAGTGTGTTTAATACAATTATAGTTAAATTAAGCTGCTCTTCCCTTCTCATCCAGACACACAGGAGAGGCTTGCACTCCATACACTCACAGTGAAGTGGAAGCGTCTCCTGTGTGTCGGAACAAGCAACCTGGAAGTGAAGAGAAGCATATCTCAGGAAGCTTTGAGGCTGCAGTGGTGAGACCGGGAGATAAGTATTGCTTTTTTCTGTTTTTCCCCACCCTGGTGCCATTTAACTATAATTTTATACAATTAGACAGCCCCTTTAACCCTTTCATGCATTTGGACATTCCTTAACATCCAAATGCCATGAAGGATGTATCGAGCGGACTCATTCACTGAGCTCGTTCCATACACAACAGTGTTCATTACATCCGACAATAGTTGCAAACAGCAGGGAACGGAGCCAGCTACGATCCCTGCTGTTAACACTCTAGACACTAAGGCATCTAAATGAGTGAGGAATGGTGCTGCCAACCATTCCTCCCTCCAATCACCCCTTCTCCCTGTGACATAATTGGGTACTGGAAGCCTCATGTAGGCTTTTGTAGCTGCCATATATGTACACCTTTTACACCGTCTCATAGACATGGTATAATAGGTAATTATGAATGAAAATCCTATATACGGCAGTACAACAGTACTGCTATATGTAAAAAAAAGTGA
>JAODAL010057597.1:0-22584 GCA_025379985.1 Phyllomedusa bahiana
TATTTGCTGGGCAGCAATAATAAAATAAATTCGGAGGAGCATTTAATTGATGGATGGAACAAAGATAGATTCCACACCTGATTTAATCATTCTGACAGGAGCAGTCATGCATTTTGTAGAGGAGCATCAGGTCTTCCTAGATACATTTGCTTTTTATGGCATTAAAAAGATAAAAAGGGAAAGGAGATTTTTAAAAGGCTGAAAAACAGGAACCATTTGGACCTGGATCCAACACTAGAGCACCAACGGTTTAAAAATTACGTACTAATCTTACTTTAAATTTTAATTAAAAGTATAATTTTATGTAAAGAATTGGACCCTATAACAAGGAATAGATATATGGGGGTATTAAATGCTCGTTAGTGTTATATTGCCCTAGATTGGAAAAACTTTGTATAGAGGACAGTATTGGTTCAAACTTTTTTTAAAATGCCCAAGAGAAAATTAAAGTTTAGCTTGAAAAGACACTTTGACTTTTTCAAAACACGAAACCTATTTCTTTACCTGCACCTTTTAGCTGTTTGTTTATGGTATATCTTCAATAAAAATTCCTGCTTTTAGCCGTTCACGCTAGATTGCTACTTTATTTTGGTCTTGGATTTTTAACTTGAACACACTGTCCCCTAAGGGCTTGTCCCCACGGCACGGTTTTTCAGCCGGTTCTCGGTTTTGAAAACCGGCTACAAACCGGCTGCAAAACTTTTACATGGACCTTAATGGAAAATCCGTGCAGCAGTGGGGACTGCCACTGCTCCCCACTGGCGGTCCGAAAAACATAGAACATGTTCATTCTTCCGCCAAAACATGTAAGGGGAGGGCTTTTTATTCTACAAAAGTGGAGAAAAGCCGTCCCCCAAACGGCCTTGCCTTCCCAAAAACAGTATAAATACCGGTCAGATAAACCGACCGGTATTTGTCCTGTGACATGTAAACGGCCCCTAAGGGGTTAAACGAAAACTTAAGTTTCAGATCGTTTCTGTGATCAGAATGTTAATATGAAATTTTAACAGTAATGTATTGTGTTTTGGCTTGTTTGTAGCAAGAATTTATTTATAGTTGGAATGTGTCAATTTGTAATAGAGCAGATATATATAAAGTGTGGTATGCTGGTTTTAGCGCACGTTTGAGAAAGAAGATGTTGTTTTAGTTTTTTAAAATGTCGCACGCAGGTCGCCCTGTCAATGCATCTTCCCATGGCATTTACAAAATAATTTTAGCGTCACTTTTGCTGTTACAGAAAACCTGAGTGCGATTGAGCCTGTGTCAGAGTGTAGTGTATGTTGGTAACCTGTATACATGTGTGTAAGTTGTGTATGTGTAATGTTTTATTGGGTTAATGAAAAAATCTATTTTTGGGATATTATTTTGCAGTACTATTTTTTTTGGGGGGTGGAGTAAAATTATGTCAAATTACACCTATTTATTACACTACATTTCATAAGGGACACAAGTTTAGTTAAGGTGTGTGTGTTTTTAGGGGGGGGTGCCACATAAACTTTTGCCCCCGGGGCAAAATGCGGAAAATACCATTTTCCTTGACTTTTTAATATAATATGTCCATTCAAAAGAAAAACGAGGTGGCACCGTAAAATCTCTGTAGTCCATATGTGTATAACAGTGTCCATTTAATGCAGGGGGGGGGGGTTTTTTTGGCTCAGTAAAAAAAGAAATTTGCAAAAATTTGGAAATTTTTCAATCTTCAAAAAGATATTTAGGGAAACTCCCCCCAACTTCTTCTGAAAAAAAATCCTTTTTTTGGGAACATAAAATCGGGGAAGGAAACCATTTCACAAAACCCCAGCCAACTCCCGTTTCAAGCCCCTCCGAGGGTTAAATAAAGGGGCCAGGGACAGGGAAATGGGGGCGTAGATGAAATTAAATTTAAAAACCCCCCACCGGGGATGTAAATTAAGACAAAATCTTTGCCCAATACCCAAACCATTTTTAAAACATATAAAAAAAAACCCCTTTAAAATTTTATGTTTTAAAATTTAAAAACCCTTTAAATAAAATTCTTCATGCAAATGCCACCTTTATTAAATGAAACACAGGTTATCCCCTTTGGGCGCAGGCCCCCCAACCGGCTATTCAATATCCCTCCAATATTAGGGGAAAATTTTTTTAAAAATTTACAAAGGGTTTTTACTTCCCGTAAAATTTTTTTAAAAATTTTTTTTTAATTTTTTATTAAAAATTTTTAAATTTTTCCAGTTTTAACGTTTTCCAAAACACTTCCCTTTCTATTTTTTGTTTTTTCATTTTTTTTTTCCCCTTTGGGTTGGTTCATTGAAGTATCCCCTTTTAAACCCTTCCCCTTTAGTCGAAATGGAGTTTTCCGCCCGGGGAGGGGGGACTTATTCTTTCCACCCGTCTGTGCTGTGTGACCCTTTCCCTCAACCCTCACCCTCAAAAAAACGCGCTACGTCTCCCCGCGTTTTGAGAACTACCCGCCCTCTTGTCAAGCTAGAGGAAAACCATAGGATACTTTCACTTATATATGTTTCCCCTGTGTGCCCAAAAATTACATTCATTATCTTAAAAAAAAAATTTTAAAAAACAAGGGGTATGCCTTTCTTTATAAACGGCCTTTTTTAAAACATTTTTTCTTTTATTATTATAGGGCCGTATCCTATTTGAAAGCTTTTTTTGGGTTAAACTTAAACATAGCAGCTGATTTTTCAGAACTAAAATTCAGGAAAGGAAAATTCCCCAATTGCACCTTCATTTGGGGGCCTTTTGGTGTCAGTTTTTTCCCCTTTTTGGGTGGACCCAAAAAATATTCTCTTTGTAACAATTTATTTTTTAAAATATGTTGTATCACTTGCTTTTTCCCTTTTTCTGGGGAATACACCATTTCTTTTTCCCATACTTTTTTCCCCAAAATTTTTCAAAAAAAAGGGCCCCGGGCCACCGTTTTTTCCCCAAATTTTTTTTTTTTCCCTTACGTCTTTTTCTTTATTCCCTTTTTTTTCCCAATTCTATTTCCCTGAAAAATTTTATCTGTGTTATGTTCTTTAATTCTCACTTTTTGGGGGTTCTTGTTTTTTGGGCCAATATATGCTTTCCCGCAAGGGCTTTTTTGGATATATAGGGGACATTGCGGGAATTGCCCCGTAAATTTTTTTTTTTTATAAATATGGGGTCCCCTTTCTTTGGAGCGATATTTTATATCACCTTTTTTTATTTGATTACAATTTTAAACACGCAAGACAACCATATTTTCCCTTTTCCTTTGTTTTTTCCCTTTTTGTTTTTCTTCATTTTTTTTTTTTTGTTGAAAGGTTGGACCTAAATGGGGGACATTACCTACCCCTTTTTCCCTCCCCTGGTATATAAATTTTGGGGGGAATCAAAAAATAGAGGGGACCAATTTTGGGGATCAAATTTGTAGTATATGCCACGAATTTTAAAATATTTTTTTTAAATTATTTCTCCCATGGTGATCTTAGGTGGTAATTTTTATTTTCATCCTTTTAAATTCTTTTTGTTTGTTTTTTTTGTTTTGCTTGTTTCCCTCCCTATTTAAATTTTTCCCTTTTTTCACCCCCTATTTTTTAGTCCGTCTCATGGGTACCCCTTTTAATCAAAAAAATTTTTGTTTTTTTTCCTGTTTTTCCTTTGGTAGCCCTCATCTAGTGTACAGATTCCCCTTTACCCTTTAAAAAATTTTTGGCCCCTTTGGGATTTTTTTTAAATCAAATTTGGAGCTTGTTGGCTTTTTGCATGCAAGGGTTTTTTCCTCCCCCTTTTCCCTTTTTAAGGGGAAAATTTTTTGGGGTCTTCAATTTTTTTTTTTTTTCTTTTTTAATATTGACATCTAGGTATTTCCAATGGTTTTTTGGGCCAATATTACTTGTGAATTTTTTGGGGGATGCACCGTTTTTATGAATTCAACAAAAAGATTTAACTCTTTAGTTTTGCCCATCCCCCTAAAATATCACATATCCACAAATTTTTAAACCCACTTTTTTATGTTTTTTTCCCCAGCGCCCTAAATTTATGGATTTTGTTTCCGGTTGGCCATAAATTAATTTGGCCCATAAATGGGGGGCTGCTGGAGAACCCCTTGAAACTCCCTTGTCCCCTGTATATAAAATTCACTGCCAAATTTGAAATTATTTTTTGTAAGGAGATGTCTAATTTAAAGGGTTTGTAAAAAAAAAACAATCATTTGGGTTGGGTTTAAATTTTGGGGGTTTTTTTAATTTTCCCTTCCCCTAAAAATATTTTTTTGCCTTTTTCTTTAGGGGTTTTTTTGTATAGGGTTTTTGCATCTAGGGGGACATTTTGTATGTTATATCCTGTATATCCCTTGTTCCCAATCTTTTTTAAAAAGGGTTTACTGGTTTCTTTCAGGCATCAGGGAGGGGGTTTTCGTGTTTAAAATTGTAATCAAAAAATAAAAGGTGATAGAATATCGCCCCTTTCCCAAAGAAAAGGGGACCCCCTTTTTAAAAAAAAAAAAATTCATTTTCAATTCCAGGGGAAAAATCATATATATTTCTTTAAAAAGCCCCTTGGGGGGAAAACTTATTGGCCCCAAAAAACAAGGGCCAGCAAGAGTGAGAATTTATGAACATTTTTTCCAGATTTTAAAAATTTTTCAAAAAACTAGAATGGGAAAAAAACCCGGTTAAAAAGGAAAAAAAAAACTAGAAAAATTTAAAAAATTTTGGTTTTAAAAACATCGGTGGCCAAAACAAATTTTTTTTTTAATCTGGACACAATGTATGGGATTTTGAAATGGTGTTTTCTAGAAAAAAGTAGAACAAGTAAAACCTTTTTTTTAAAAAATTAAAATTTTTACCAAAGAGAAATTATTTTGGATCCACAAAATGAAAACCCTGACACCTAATGGCCCCAAAATTTTAAGAGTGCCCAAAAGGAACGGTTTTATTCCTGGAAAACTAGTTCTTGAACAAATCCTGCTATTTTTGAAAGTAACCAAAAGTAAGCTACAATAGGGTACGGGCAAAAATAAATAAAAAAATTTTAAATTTTGTTATATGGCCGTTTATACTGAAGATTTCCCCTTGTTTTTTTTTATTTTTGTTTTTAAGATAATGAATGGGACCTTGAAAACCCAAGGAATTAAAATTTAAGTGAAAGTATCCCATGGTTACCTCTATGTTGCAAAGAGGGGGGTAAATCTCGAAAACGTCACGAAAACGTAGCGCCTGTTTTAGAGGTCAGGTTTGTGGGAAAGGGTCACAACACAACGCGGATTTCAACAATCCAACCCCGGAAAAGAATCCCCCCATGCGCTACGCAAAGTTAAAGGGGATACTTAAATTTAACCACCCGGTGAATGATTTTTTGGGTTAAAACAATATATTTAAAAATGGGAAAGGGTTTGGGAAACTGGTTTTTCACGGACATTCCCCAAAATTTTTTTGTAAGATTTGAATAAAAAATTTTTATGTTTTTATTTTCGGTTTTTTTACCGTTTTATTATACCATTTTTTCACTTAAAATTGGTGGGGAAAATTTTTTAAACCAAATTAAAATTTTTTCCTTTATAAAAATGAAGATTGATCGGGCCTTTTTTCATCCTAGGGTCCAAGTTCTCCCGTAACCCGTATCCCCTTTTTGGAAATCTTTAAATGCAATTTTTTCAAAGCCGTCTCCTACATTTTTTATCCAAAGGGCACACTTTCCCATTTTCCCCGCAAAAAATGGAAAAACCCGGGGATATTTCAAATAAAATGTAATTTTTTTGCAATTTTTTGGGACACCCAAACCTTTGGTTGGGCCCCCCTTAAACCAAATTTTTTATTGAAAAAAAAATGTTCCCGAATTCGGTTTTAAGCAAACGGACGGGGAAAGGTTTTTCCCATATTAAAAGCCGCACTTTTCAAACCCTATGGGATTTTACCACAAAATCGGGTTTTCGGGCCCAAATTTTTTTAAAACCTTTACCTTTTTTACTCTATTTGGGGGCCCAAAACTTTTATATATTTTCATTTCTATTTTATCTTTCAGAAATTTTGGGCCCCTTTTCCCCCCTTTTTGATTGGCCCAAAAGGGGGCTAGATCTCTTTTAAACCCAATTTTTTCCTTTTTTTTCCCTAAAATTACTTAAAGTAACCCAAATTTATTCCCCGGGTTTTTTTTTTACAGCGTCCCAAATGATAAAAATAATATAAGGGGGGGGAATTTGGAGGGGGGAAATGGGGTTTAATTCCCCCTAGGGGGCAAAAAGTAATTGGGGCACTTTTTAACCCTTTTTTATTTCAGGGGCCCAAAAAAAATAATTGGGCCCCCTCTGGTCTAAAAATAAATTTTTTTTTAAAATTGAACATAACAATTTTTGCCCGGGAAATTTTCATGCCACATAATTGGATTGGGAAATTAGTTAAAAACTTTATATCGCTTTTTTTCATATAAATCTTAATTTCTTTTTCTGCAGAAAGGGCCCAAACTAAAATTTTATATGTTCATTGTATAAAAGGGGTCTTTTTTAAAAAATTTATATAAATTTAAATTTTAATTTCTTTATAGTTTTTTCTTTCCCTAAAATCTAATTTTAAACCAAGGGGGGTTTAAAAGAAATTTTTCCCCGGAAGTAAATATAAAAAAATCAATATCAAGTTTGTTCTTTTTTTTGGGGTTTTTTAAAACGGGAATTTTTAAAATTTTAAAGGGAAAATACAGGGAGGGCGAGACTTGCAAAGGGTTTTAAAAAAATTTTAAATTTTAAAATAGATTTTGGGAAAATCACGAGTTAAAAACAACGGATTTTTTCAAATTAGAAAACGGGAAAACCCCTTTCTACGGTCCCTCTTTGTAAAATTCCTTAAATTTTTTACCAAAAAATTTTTAATTTGGGGTTTCAATGTCACCCAGAGGGTTTTTTTTGAACATGCAGAATTTTTTTTAAAGATATATTTTCACTAAAAATGTCTGAAAAATGTTCACCCGGGCTTTGCCCGACTGGAATTTGAAGTGGTAGAAGGGACCATATGACAATTTTTGGTGCTTCACAATTCCCCCTTGGGATGAAATTTAAAGGGGTTTTTTCTAGGTGAAGGAAAAAAAAAAGGCTGGGTTTTAATCCAAAAAAAAACACCCCAAAAGTGGGTTTAGGGGGGTTTTTGCCCCGGTATTTTTTCGCTTTTTTCCACTGAAGTGAAGACAACTTTAAACTGCCCAAAGCCACTTTTTAAATTGTGGATAAAGTTTTTTTTAATTTTTTGTTTTAAACCCTTTTTAAGGGTTTTTAGGGAAATTTCCCAAACCCCTATGCCTAAGGAAAACCCTTTCCTGCTGCCCTATGTCTCCCATATACACTATAGTTGACCACACAGGTCCTTATCACTGAAGTGGCTCCCTTAGACTTAAAGAGGTTTTCTCATGAAGCTGTTTTACACGCTCCCACTTTCTGTCCAGGCTGTGGAAAAGGTTTTTACCCCGTGGTGAATGGGGGAATTTACTTTTGCCGTTTTTTAGTTGAGCCAATTTTGTGGGGCGTTGGTAATGGAGGGTTTTTTTAAAAGGGAAGGGGCACAAGGGGTTTTAGAGCTCTAAAAAAGGTTAAAGTTTGTCAAAGAGAAAAAAATACAAATTTTGTTTCTGGGTGTTTAAGGGGACAGAAATGGGGGGAAAACCAAACCCTGCCTAACAGGGCTGAAAGAAAACAGAAAGGGAAAAAACCTGAGGAAGTTGTGTACACAAAAAAGGAGGGAAGAAAAAACCCCAAACTTTTAAAAAAAAGCAAAATCAGAACAACAATGTATTTGGTAAAAAATCTTTTTTTATTTTTTTTGGTTTTTTAGCTTTACTTGCCCTGTTTTAAAGTTTAATTTAATTTGGTGAGAATACAGCTGTATATATCAAATTAAAAAATTTTTAAAAATTTTTGCACCGCAAGTTTTTTGGCCCAAAAAACGGGGGCCCCCCCAAACCCCATCAAAAAAAACTAATTCACAGCAAGTTTTTAGGGCCCAAAAAAAACATAAATTTCCCAAATTTTCCCAAAAGTGTAAAACATTTTTATTGCTCCTTGAACTTATAATAACAGTTCCTATCACAGTAGCACACGATATATTGCAATTACAGGCATATATTAAACAAAGTTGTGGGTTTTGGGGGTTTTTCCCCGGGGAAATTGGGCAGGAAATCATTTAGTTTTGGCACGTAGATGTCCTGCTTCAGGAGACATTGTTCCTCTGAAAGTTAGTTATTGCACTAGTGGGGAAATCAAAAAAGCGTCCTCCCCGGGGTTTTGTGAATTTGTAGGGGAAAGCATGATGTTTTCCGGGGGGAAAGCCCCCCCTTTTTTCCCCAAGGGCACCTTTTGGGAAACTAGTTTTTGTGGTATTTAAGCAATCTGTCCCAAAACCCTTTATATATACTAAAACATATACAGACACCTAAAAATCTAAATATCCATATTTAACAACACATTTTCCAAATATTACTTTTTGGGTTTGAGATGGGAAAAAAAAACTGTATTCACACCCCAAATGAAAAATTTTTTACCAGTGTTTTTACCAAAATTGGGAAAAGGTTATCCCGGGGGCTTGGGGTCACATTTTCGGTTGAAACATGGTTTGAAAACCGAAAAAAATTTTTTAAAGCATGCCCAAAAAAGAAAATTAAAGGGATGTTTAAAGGCCCCGAACAGAACAATTCAGTTTCATGAAAGGAATCTGGGGATAACTAAGCAAAATTTTCTAAAAAGTTTCAGGCAAAATTTATGTATGAGAAAAGACAAAAGTTAATTTGGGCAATAAAATTTATGGTTGGGGGTTTTTTGTTCAAAGCTGTAGGATCCTGACCCCTCCCTGCACCCAACCAAAATATATACAATTTTTGTTTCATTTTTCCCCATGCACACTTCAGGGTGGTGAGATATGGAGGGCCCTTAAGCACAAAATTGGGGAAAAAATTGTTTCCTTTTTTTTCTTTTCGTGTTTAAAACCAAATTGAAACAATGAAATTTTAATGGAAAAATGTTTGCCTACTGAAAAAGGGCTGTACTTAATTTTGCTCCAAAAACTTTTTTCGGGGCCTCATTTTTGCAAAAAATTTAAAACTCAATTTTCGGGGGTGTCCCTAGAAGGCGTTAAGCCCTTTTTTTCTGTGGTTTTTTTGGTGCCCAGGGTTTGGTAGATTTTAACCCCTCTACAGCTTGGGTGCATTTTTTTGGCTCTGGTGCTTTTTCCCTCATAGATTTCTTTAGGGGGTTTGGGGCCGGGCAAGTTTTTCTGGCCAATAAAACACAGTGATCCCATTTCTTTCTAGACCTGGTATTGGTAATTTTAGCAGGGGCAGGCAGGTGCCGGTTTCCCACTGGAAAATTAAATCACTTTTCCATTAAAAAATTGTCAGCGGAGGGAAGGCCCCTGAAGTTTCTCTAAAGTGTCCTGGTGGTTTGGGTGCACTGGGCCTTGGACTTGATTTATAACCCGGGGGCCACCCCCAAAAAGGATGGCAGGCTCCCAAACCAATTTACCCGGGGTGTGAAAAATTCAATTGGAAAAAAAAACAGCTTCCACTTTCCTCAAGACTCTTGGGGCCTTGATTGCCACATGAAAAAAATTACCCGTCTTCTGAAAAAAAGGGCGTGAACACCCGAGCACCAAGTTTCCCGTCCTTGTTCTCCGCCCGCCAGGTTTAAGGCCCATTTCCCCGATGGTGTTCCCCCCCGGATTGAGTGGGTTGGACAAAAAAGGGAAAATTACAGTTTTTTGGGGCCCATGTCCCCCGTTTTTTGTGGTTGGGGTTGGGGTTTGGTTGGTGGGGAAGGGACTTACTCCACCCAGTCCCACTCCTTGTTCCCTGTAAACCCAGGTAAGACGGGTTCGATGTTTCTTGGGTCCCTGGAAAAGGAGGGGCAAAAAAGTAAAGGGGACAGTTGTGTCCCATGTCCCCCGATTTTGGGGTGTTTGTGGGTGAAAAACACTGAAAATCCGGGAAAAGTCCCCCCCCCCTCCTAAATGAATCTTTTTCCAAATTCCCTTTAAAAAGCCTTTTTCTTGGACAATCCTTTTAAGGCTGTGTTCATCCTGTTCTTTTTTCACCTTTTTTTTTTACCACAAATTTTTTCCCTTTCCCCGTAAATTTTCCATTAATTTTTCGTGTTTTCCGCCCCCCTCGTGAAAAAAAACCAAACTTCTGTAGCAAAATCCATTTGTGGCTTTTCCCCCTTTTTTGGAGGGGGGTCAATTTACTTTTCTTCTGGGGGCAATTGTTTTAAAGTCAAAACCCGGGCTTTCCCCCCATATTTTTTGCGGGCCTTTCTGAACCAAAATGAGGGGAAACCCTTTAAAGGCTTTTGGGAAAAACCCTTTTCCCTGTGAAAAACATGAGTCAAAAAATATTTTACCTTTGTTACAATTTTTGATTTTTTGATATTCTTTTCTTTGGGGTTTTTTATTGGCCCGAGGGCATAATTTTCCAAAATTTTAAAAGAAATAAACCGCTTAAAATAAAACGCCTTTATTTTAATGATTCCCATACGATATATGGGTTTCTTATTTGACTTGAACCCGTTTATCAATTTAACTTTTCAAAAGACAATTAAAAAAATAAAATAAAATCAGCCCAAAGGGGGGAAAGGACATTTTTTGGGTTTTTTTAATTTTATTGCGTGCCCCCAACCCCCCCCCCTTTTTCAACCCAAACAAATTTTTTCCATGGGCTATTTCAGCTTTTGGTAAAAATTTAAATTTTTGTTCAAAATAGGGCATCATACAGTAGAAAGTTGTGAAACATTAACTTTCTGAATTATTAAAGAACACTTAATAAAAGACAATAAGAAGCGACAGGATAAGGCTATGAATCCATTATAAAACCTATAACCTTTCCTTCAAGAAAATGTCATATACAAATCTGATCTTTGCTATTTAAGTATAGAGAAAGTAAAATGTATTTTTTTATGGAGCAGTGAGACTATATTTTAGCTTTACTAGTATTGTTATTGGTTTTACAATAACCTTCATCTTTATTGCCACACCCAAAACCGAAAACCTGTAGGTCTGAGGCACAATGATTTCATAATAATGCTATCTTTGTTAGGCTATTGTACAGAGAAGATGAGAACTGATCGAGACTGTATTGTTCTATAATTAGTGATGAATCAGATGTCTCCAAAATTGTTTGCTGATGATGACACTTTAATAGTTGGCAATAATATAACTACAAAATGACAATGAGAGCCAAGTGGCTGTAACATCCAGCCATACTGCTGAATGCCAAATTCACTCCATAAAAAATTAGCAACTATAATGTACCTTACACATATGGCAATGTTCTCTTATTTTGTCTGCTGGGCATGTTTACCATTGTAATCATAGGTTTCATTGTAGAAAACAGCATTGTTTGCAGTTGACTACAATTGATTGTGCTTACTTTTCTCAAATACATGTCATTAGCAAATCAGAGGATTTTCCTCAGTATTACAGGGAAACATTTTTTGCTTTCATTTTTTCAGAAAGCGGTGACAATCTGTTTTTTTTATTTTTTCTCTGGGAGATACCAACTGTTCTGAAGGAGATGAGGAAATAGATGCTTGTAAAGGGTTAAAGTGAGATTTTTTACTATAAATAGACTGCAGCCACAGTACACTGAGGACATACTAGTATGTGTGACTGGGTTAACTTGTTGATGCTGCTTCCAGCTTCCACTTCTTGATAATACATAGACATTATTATTATACTGTTTTTAGTGAAATAACATCCAGCATGAAAATAGCAACACAGATCTCCCCAGTGTACACATGATGCAGACTCACAAGCTCTGCACTGCAGACTCACAAGCTCTGCATTGCAGAGTGGACTTTCCAGACTTCAGAAACAGGAAGTCTTACAGAGATGTCAACATAGTGATTCATCGTGCTCTGCAGAGCCCAACCTGGTCGACTTCAGTCTCACTTTCTTAAAGGGCCAGCATTTTTTTTATGGAATTACAGGTGAAATGCTTTCATTTTCCTAATTAAACTTATTTGAGAAACTGCCTTTTTTGTCTTCTATCACTTCATGAAATTCTCTGGAGGTGATAGGTCCTCTTTAAGGCATATCTACTTGAAGGAGACCCATACCTTGTCTCAATGCTGAAACAGAGAAGGGACTATGAGACTCCTGTCCACTTGAGACTTATAGTAGGATGTAGATTGCAGAAAGAATCATCTGATATCCTGTAAAATATGAATGAAGTCATCCACTCTGGAATTCACTGCAGGCACTTGAGAAAAGATGGAGAGAGGAAAAATACAAGACAAGGATGTTGAATATAGACAATGAGTATATATAATGATATATAATAAATATAATATATAATGAGAATATAGACAAGGACCTTTTGGCTTTCCATTGTGGTTATAAAAAATTCTGCCCAGGATAGTGGTGTCACCCATCCCTCTTGTCAAAAGGACAAGAAGTGATGAAAATAGTTGTCTAGCACCTGATTAACTAATTCCACCCATTCATTGTTGTAGATGGTAGACAGAAGAAAGTCCAATTTAATCGGCAACAGGCCACATGCTGCTTGCCAGTACATGGAAATGGATTGGACCTTACAGTTATTAACAAAATGTGCCATCTAGTGATATTAGTCAGTGACAAACCAGATAACTATACCTTTGACCACAGATTCTGTCAAACAATCCAGAAATCAAAGGAAAGGGGTACTTATTCTTCACCCTGATTGTGTTTAGTCCTCTGTAGCTCTGTGGCCTATGTAAGGCCTCAGAGAGCCATCATTCTTCGATGAAGAAAGAAATCCTGCCTCAGCTGGAGATGAAAATTTGCAGTTGAAACCTGATTCTCCTTGATATAAGGGACATTGCCTTAGTCTCAGAAAAAGACAGAAGATAGAACCCACCTCATCAGGAGGCAATACTGTACAATAGGTGTATAGGACAGGCTTTTTACAAGACACATGAAAAATGGATTAGAGAGCCTAGGCAGGTTATAAGGCTGGATAACCGGATCTGGGTGCTGAAATTCATGAAGGTAAACACTGCCAGTAGGTGCCTTCTCCTGATGACTAATCACTAACTGGGATTTAAGTTCACAACCATGGAGGTTCTTGAAGTACAGAACAAGTAGATTTATGTAACATAGAGAAGATTTTTCTCATGATACAGTACTCTGACCTGGAGACTCATAGTTACACTACCATAGTGGACTGGACTTTATCCATCTCCTCCTAATGGAGGAGAAGGATAAAGTTTCTTCAGGCGAGTCACAGGTAGATGATGATTTGCCACCAAGGATGAATGTATGAAATTGTCTGTTAAACCTCAATCCATAAAAGCTGTTACTGCAAAACTTGCTTCTGATGAGGGGGGGACCAGGGTAGTGACAAAATAACTCATTGAGAAGAGGAGTTTTCACCAAGGATTACCTTTTCCATGATGACTAGGTGTTGAAGTTTCCTGACCTGACCAGAAAGACCTAAAAGAAATCATCTGTTATGAAGCAGGACACTTACCACACCAGAGAGTGGAGTCTAAGGAGAACACCGGTATTCACCAGAGCCTGATGTGGTGACAGCCTAGGTGATAACAAGGTACAAAGGGAGCGGGCAGAAGCACCGTCATGTAACAGTCAAGGAGATTAGGGCAGGCGGTAGGTAAGAGTGTTCAGGCTTCCAATGAAGGGGTCAAAACTAGGAATGCAATCAACAGGGTATGAGGCACAAACGAAAGTTCAGAAACACCAACAACTGTCAGTAGGAGCTAGGGGAAGTGATCTAGTAAAGAGCCATGTGACCAGTCATAGATGCACTGGGACTTAAAATCTTAAAGAGCTGGGGGCACAAGTGCCTTATGGGACGGGTACGCACATGCCCACCATGGGCAGAGATGGCGAGGCCTATTCTCAGTGGCACCTATCTTGTTAAACCACTGTGTAGCTCAGTTTTAGGGAGTTGGCAATCTTCTTACAGCCTAGGCTATCTTTATGTAGAGCAACAAATTTTTTTTAGAACCTCAGACAGTTCTTTGCTATGAGGTGTCATGCTGAACTTTCAGTGATCACTATGAGAGAGTGATAACATTAAATTAAACACAACTGCGCCACAGTCACACCTGAGACATTATAACTCTAAGAAGTCACATGACACAGTTTAGGAAAAATGGCACATTGGGCACAATTTGTCAATTTTTACTTAGGGGTGTAATCATTTTTGTTGCCAGCGGTTTAGACATTGACTGTGTGTTGAGTTATTTTGAGGGCAAACCACATTTACACTGTTATACCAGTGTCAAACCATCAGTGTTTTCCCATGAAATAATATAATACAATAGTTTCAACAATGTGAGGGGTGTATTTGAGATACTGTGTGTATGTAGGTAGATATGTATATATACACACACATACATATATATATACACACACACATATATATATATATATATATACTGTGTGTATGTAGGTAGATATGTATATATACACACACACACATACATATATATATATATATATATACAACCCCACACACATATACATATATATATATATGCATACACACACACATATATATGGGTGCTTCTCAGTAAATTAGATTAACAGCCAAAAGGTTTTTTTTTTTCAGTAGTTCAATTCAAAAAGTGATTTCATGTATACTAGTAATCATTACAAGCAGAGTGAACTTTTTCAGGTGTTTATGTTACTCTTGATGATTATGGCTCACAGTCAAAATAAGTCATTATCTCAGAACATTAGAATATTACATAAGACCAACTGTAAAAAAAAATTGTAACACAGAAATGTTTGCCAAATAAAAAGTATGTACCTAAATGCACTCAATACTTGGTCGGGGCTCCTTTTGCATGAATGACTGCATTAATGCGGCATGGCATGGAGGCAATCAGCCGAGGGCACTGCAGAGGTGTTATGGAAGCCCAGGTTAATTTGATAGTAGCCTTCAGCTCATCTTCATTGTTGGGTCTGGTGTCTCTCATCTTCCTCTTGACAATATACCATAGATTCTCTATGGGGTTAAGGTCTGGTAAGTTTGCTGGCCAATCAAGCACAGTGATACTGTGGTTATTATACCAGGTATTGGTACTTTTGGCAGTGTGGACAAGTGCCAATTCCTGCTGGAAAATGAAAATTCCATCTCCAAAAAGCTTGTTGGCAGAAGGAAGCATGAAGTGCTCAAGAATTTCCTGATAGACGGCTGCGCTGACTTTGGTCTTAATAAACACGTGGACCTACACCAGCAGATGACATGGCTCCCCAAACCATCACTGATTGTGGAAACTTCACAATAGACCTCAAGCAGCCTGGATTGTGTTACTCTCCACTCTTCCTCCAGACTCTGGGACCTTGATTTCCAAATGAACTGTAAAATTTACTTTCATCTGAAAACAACACCTTGAACCATTGAGCAAAAATCCAGTTCTTTTTCTCCTTGGCCCAGGTAAGACACATCTGGCATTATCTATTGGTCATGAGTGACACATGGAATGCGACACGTGTAGCCCATGTCCTGGATATATCTGTTTGTGGTGGCTCTTGAAACACTGATTCCAGTAGCAGTCTACTCCTTGTGAATCTCAAATTTTTGAATGGCCTTTTCTTAACAATCTTAACAGGCTGCAGTTATCCCAGTTGCTTGTGCACCTTTTTCTACCACACTTTTTCCTTCCACTCAACAGCCAGCTTCTTTAGCAATGACCTTTTGTGGCTTACTCTCCTTGTGGAGTGTGTCAGTGATTGTCTTCTGGGCATCTGCCAAGTCAGCAGTCTTCCCCATGATTGTGTCGCCTACTGAACCAGACTGAGGGACCTTTTAAAACGCTTAGGAAGCCTTAGCAGGTGTTTTGGGTTAATGATACTGATTTTCTGAGATAATGACTTTTGGGTTTTCCTTGGCTGTAAACCATAATCATCAAGATAAATAAACAATTGAAAAAGTTCACTCCGTTTGTAATGACTATATATAATATATGAGTTTCACTTTTTGAATTGAGTTACTTAAAAAAAAAAAACTTTTGGCTGATATTCGAATTTATTGAGAAGCACCAGTATATATACTGTATATACACTGTTGCTAGGTAGATATAGATAAGCCCCCCGGCAGTTATGAAGCCATGCATCGCCCCCTGCATTTGGTATAAAACTTTGTGCTAATTTTAAATAAGGTGTCTTTGGATTAACAAGAAATAACAAATATCTCATACAAAGTTTTTATTTATAAGATTATTGCTATTTTCTTGTTTTTTTCATCTATTTTGCCAGGTTAATATAAGTAATATTGTTGTATTAAGAAATGTATTACATTATTTGTCTAATTTCACTAATGCATAATTCTTTTGAATACCATTTTGCTGACTTTTCCTGCCTGGGCGCAATGAAAGGGAGTTACAATGTGATCATCTAACGTACTGGATCTATGATCACTTTTCCTTTTCATATAGCCATAGCTGTTATAATGGTACATTGCAAAGTGCTGCGGATTTTGTTGGCGTTATATTAATAAAGATTAATATTATTATTATTATTTATCAGTGATATCAGCTCCAGGACCTGGGTGATGGATAAGAGAAGGTAGGTGACCACATAGGGTGCCACTCAGGGCCGGACTGGGAATAAAAATCAGCCCTGGCACAAAGCCCCCACCAGCCCACATACAATATCCGCTTAAAAAATTTCCCTTGTTCTCGCACATCGCCACTTTCTAAAATAAACTACAATATAAAGGTGCTTTCACATAGAGCATTTTTGGTGCATGTTCGATGTGTTTTTGGTGCGTTTTTGTGCAGAAAGGCAGAGCAGTTAATGCTGTACATTTCTGCACAAAAAAAACGCATCAAAAAATGCAAAAAAAAAAGCTCTGTGTGAAAGCAGCCTACACACAAGCAAGAAAGAAACAGTGGTGCAGAGAAACCCCTCATCACAGAGTCAGGTGTGCACTTGCTTTACAATCCGGGACAAGCCCACACTGACACTACATAAGCATCAACATAACCTACAACCCCACCAATCACATCACCAGTAGTCAGGTCACCATCACATGAATACAGCACTGATTCAACACAGAAGTAAAATGACCCCTGACAGCAGGGACTCACAGGAGACGTCATCTCTGATGGGAGTTGTTCTCTTCTCCTTTTCTTCTCCTTCTGGCCCAAACCTCCATGATGTCTTCCTTGATGAGTTGTTCCCTTCCATTTTTCTCTGTCCGGTACAGCATGCAATGTCTTCTTCTCCCGGTCACTACTCGTCCCTGTAAATTTTCCCACAAATACATCTTAGCCCTCCTCTCTTTACCAGCTATCAATTCCCCAAACAGCGTATGTTAGACCCTAAAAATTAGAAATTAAAAAATGTCAGATAAGTGGCATGTAAATAGGTAGACCCCCATTAGTTAGGGAAAAAGACCCTTCCTCCAGTAATTTGGTAGGTAGACAGGGCCTACCCCTGTAACTAGCCAGGTAGCTAGGACTGCCCCCAGTAACTAGCCAGGTAGCTGGGGCTGCCCCCAATAACTAGCCAGCTAGGTGGGGCTGTCCCCAGTAATTAGCCAGTTAGCTGGGGCTGCCCCCAGTAATTAGCCAGTTAGCTAGGGCTGCCCTCAGTACTTAGCCACTTAGCTGGGGCTGCCCCCAGTAATTAGCCAGTTAGCTGGGGCTGCCCCCAGTAATTAGCCAGTTAGCTGGGGCTGCCCCCAGTAATTAGCCAGGTAGGGCCAGAAGTAGTAATTAGCCAGGTAGGGCCAGTAATTAGCCAGGCAGGGCCAATATGTAAGCAGGCAGGGCCAGTATATAAGCAGGCAGGGCCAGTATGTAGGCAGGCAGGGCCAGTATGTAGGCAGGCAGGACCAGTATATAGGTAGACAGGGCCACTTATAGGTAGGCAGGGCCATTATATAAGTAGGCAGGGCCAGTATATAAGTAGGCAGGACCAGTATATAGGTAGGTAGGCAGGGCTGATATATAGGTAGGCAGGGGCAGTACAGTCATGGCCAAAAGTTTTGAGAATGATACAAATGTTAATTTTTACAAAGTCTACTGCATCAGGTTTTATAATGGCAATTTGCATATACTCCAGAATGTTATAAAGATGATAGCTTAACAGCAATTAATTGCAAAGTCAAATGTTGCCTAGAAAATTAACTTTTTCCCCCAAAACACATTTCAACTTCATTGCAGGCCTGCCTTAAAAGGACCAGCTAACATCGTTTCAGTGATTGCTCCATTACCACAGGTGTGGGTGTTGATGAGGACAGGGCTGGAGATCAATCTGTCATGATTAAGTAAGAATCATACCACTGGAAACTTTAAAAGGAGGCTGGTGCTTGGCATCATTGTATCTCTTCTGTTAACCATGGTTATCTCTAAAGAAACACGTGCAGTCATTATTGCACTGCACAAACTGGCCTAACAGGGAAGAGTATCGCAGCTAGAAAGATTGCACCTCAGTCAACAATCTATCGCATCATAAAGGAATTCAAGGAGAGAGGTTCCATTGTTGCCAAAAAGGCTCCAGGGCACCCAAGAAAAAACAGCAAGCGCCAGGACCTTTCTCTTAAAAGTGTTTCAGCTTCAGAATCGGCTCCCAGCAGTGCAGAGCTTGCTCAGAATGGCAGCAGGCAGGTGTGAGTGCATCTGCACGCACTGTGAGGCGGAGACTCATGGAGCAAGGCCGGGTGTCAAGGAGGGCAGAAAAGCAGCCACTTCTCTCCAGAAAAAACATCAGGACAGACTGAATTCTGCCAAAGGTACAGGGAGTGGACTGCTGAGGACTGGGGTAAAGTCATTTTCTCTGATGAACCCCTTTCCGAATTGTTTGGAACACCTGGAAAACAGCTTTTTTTGGAAAAGGACAAGGTGAGCAAATACCACCAGTCTTGTTTCATGCCAACTGTAAAGCGTCCAGAAACCATTCATGTGTGGGGTTGCTTCTCAGCCAAGGGAATTGGCTCTCTAACAGTCTTGCCTAAAAACACATCCATGAATAAAGAATGGCACCAAAATGTCCTCCAAGAGCAACTTCTCCCAACCGTCTAAGAGCATTTGGTGATCAACAATCCCTTTTTCCCAGCATGATGGAGCACCTTGCCATAAAGCAAAGGTGATATCTAAATGGCTCAGGGAACAAACATAGAGATTTTGGGTCCATGGCCTGGAAACTCCCCAGATCTTAATCCCATTGAGAACTTGTGGTCAATCATCAAGAGACGGGTGGACAAACAAAAACCAACAAATTGTGACAAAATGCAAGCATTGAGTGTGCAAGAAATGGACTGCTATCATTCAGGTTTGGTCCAGAAGTTGATTGAGAGCATGCCAGGGAGAAATTGCAGAGGTCCTGAAGAAGAGGGTCAACACTGCAATATTGACTTGCTGCATTAACTCATTCTAACTGTCAATAAAAGCTTTTGTTTAAACATAATATGATTGCACTTGTATTTCTGTATGTGATAAAAAACATCTGACAAACACACATAAAAACCAGAGGGCAACAGATCATGTGAAAATATAATATTTGTGTCATTCTCAAAACTTTTGGCCATGACTGTATATAGGTAGGTAGGCAGGGCAGTATATCGGTAGGTAGGCAGGGCAGTATATAGGTAGCAGGTAGGGCAGTATATAGGTAGCAGGCAGGGCAGTATATAGGCAGGGCAGTATATAGGTAGGCAGGCAGGGCCGATATATAGGTAGGCAGGGAAGTATATAGGTAGCAGATAGGGCAGTATATAGCCAGGCAGGGCAGTATATAGCTAGGCAGGCAGGGCTGATATATAGGCAGGCAGGGGCATTATATAGGTAGCATGCAGGGAAGTAAATATGCAGGCAGGGCAGTATATAGGTAGGCAGGCAGGGCCGATATATAGGTAGGCAGGGAAGTATATAGGTAGCAGATAGGGCAGTATATAGCCAGGCAGGGCAGTATATAGGTAGCAGGCAGGGCAGTATATAGGTAGGCAGGGGCAGTATATAAGTAGGAGCGGCCGCTGGCAGCAGAGAGCGGGCCACGGAGCAGGCACGCAATGACGTCATCACATCGCGCGCTTGCCCCGCGGCCTCCTGGGAGCTGAACAGACGGGATCAGAAGATCCCAGCTGTTCAGCCTCAGCCACTGCTTGTACCGCGCAGTGCAGGCGGTGGCCGTGATGGCTGCATGGCTGGGTCGGTGACCCGGCCATGCAGCCGTGTGGCGAGGGGGCCCTGTTGACCCCCTGGCACAGGGGTCCGGTCGCATATGTGACCATTGCCGCCCCTGTACGTGCGCCGGCACTCGGGGCTCGCCGGGGGTAAACACCGGCCCCTCGGCGGGCGCTCCGAGCCGGCCCGCAGGGCCGCCTGGCAGGTACCCGGTTTGCCCTATGGGCAGTCCGGGCCTGGTGCCACTTCATCCAAAGCACCAGAATACCTTGTCCCAGCCCTGCTCAGCTCCATGTGCACTTAGAGCACAGGAATAATTTCATCCTATTTTCAGTGTGGCAGACAGACTAATAGATCTATTGAAACTCTCATTACACTGTGTGATTAACCTTATAACACATTGATACCTTGTCTACACCCTGATTACTTACTTTCCCAGGAATCTGCTGCTTATGAACTGGCTGCTAAAAATAACTTCCAAGATAACATTTCACTGTTTACTTTTCTAATCTTACACTTAGAACGTAATAAAAGAATCACATTAATGACTGCCACTTTTCAGTCAAGGAAATAGGAAAAATAAGGAATTTAGCTAAACACTGTTATTATTAGAATGTGTTTGTAAAATATAGTATGTATACATTGGCGTAGCTACAGGGGTCCCCTCACCACTCAGCTGCATTGCTGGGTGACATAGACCCAGCGATGTAGTGATCACCCCTCTCTGCGCGGAGCAGGCAGCATCTGAGGCTGAACAGCCAGAATACACTCATCCCGGCCGTTCAGCCACTGGAGGCAGCGGCACGATGTAATGACGTCATCACGTCTGTGCCTGTACTAGGCCCTAAGCCTATCTCTAGACTTAGGACTTAGTAGACGCCAGAACTGGCTCCGAATTCAAAGAGACGTCCCGTGAGAAAACAGAGGAGAGTATTATTTATTTATTTATTTTAAATTGGGGGGCCCTATATAGACCTACCTAACTGCTGGGAGCCCTATATACACCTACTAGTGCATCTCAAAAAATTAGAATATCATTGAAAATTAGAGTTGTTCTCCAGGACTATCTTTTTATTTGTTATAGGGCTCACAAATGTATTATATAAAATCTGGTAATTCATACTGTAATGAGTCTATACAACATATGGGTTTCTATTAGACTTAAATTATTGATATAAATTATCTTTTCAGTGATATTCTTATATCACTATATGTACCTAACTACAGGGGACCCTATATATATCAACCGTGGGGCCACATATATACCTACCTAACTACTGGGAACCTATATATATATATATATATATATATATATACGTACCTAACTACTGGGGACCTACCTAACTAACTATGGGGGGCCCTATGTATATCTACCTAACTACTGGGAGCCTTGTATATACCTAACTACTGAGGGGGCCCTATATATATATACCTAACTGATTACTGTGGGGCCCTATATATACACCTAACTACTGGGGGCCCTATATATACCTGGCCAACTGCTGGGGGCCATATATATATATATATATATATATATGTAGCTACTGGGGGGGTCCTATATATACCAACCTAACTACTGGGAGGCTCTATGTATACCAACCTAACTACTGTGGGCCCTAAATATACCTAACTACTGTGGGGGCCCTATATATACCTACATAACTACTGGGAGGCCCTATATATTACCTACCTTACTACTGGGGGCCCTATATATACACCTACCTAACTGCTGGGGGACCTATATATATACTTACCTAGCTTCTAAGGGAACCAAAATGTACCTAACTAACTAAAGGGGCCCTATATATATATATATAAATATATATATGAAATATATATATATATATATATATATATATATATATATATATATATCAGCCTAACGACTCGGGCCATATACTGTATATATCTATCTAACTACTGAGGCCCTATATGTAGGTGTTGACAGTACTGTTAATACATCATCTGCTATAATTAATTGGCTCAGTGTAGAAAAAGTCAAAGCCAAGTTAAATAAACTGAATGTGAACAAGGCTCCAGGCCCTGATGGCATTCAAACCCAAGAGTTCTTAAAGAGCTCAGCTCGGTTATCGCTGTGCCCCTTTTACATGAAATTTTGAGATTCCCTGGTGACTGGTATTTGTACCAGGAGACTGGCGCAAGGCAAATGTAGTTCCCATCTTCAAAAAAAAGGGTTTTAAGTCTTGCCCAGGTAATTATAGACCAGTAAGTTTTTAACATCTGTTGTGGAAAAATGTTTGAAGGGCTCATAAGGGACTATATACAGGGGTATGTTGACAAACACAATATTATTAGTGATTTCCAGCATGGATTTACTAAGGGCGAAGCTGTCAGACCAATCTGATTTCTTTTTATGAAGAGGTGAGTAGAAGTCTGGATAAAGGGGGAGGTGATATTTTGTTTTTAGACTTTGCAAGGCGTTTGACACTTCCCGCATAAGGTTTTTTTATAAACTAAATCCATTGGGGGTTTGAATAACATTTTTTGGAAAAATTTGG
>JAODAL010057598.1:0-22583 GCA_025379985.1 Phyllomedusa bahiana
GTGAGCCCCCAATCACCGGCGCACTGCCCTTTAAATCCCCCAGGCCGCGGCCGCACTAGAGGGCGCGCGTCCCCCGGCCCGGAGCGGGAAAGGGCCCCCGCCGGGATGGGCAGGAGCGTGGAGGGAAATTTCCCCCCCAGAGTCCCGGAGTGTCCGCGGCTAGCGTGGGGCCGGCACCCCGCACAGGGGTGCGCGGCGTTGGGGTTTTCCCTGCGACCCGACACGGGGGGCGCAGGGAACCCGTAACATCCCGGGGGGGAAAAAATTTTTAAAAAATGGGAAAAAGAAAAAAAAAAGGGGAAAAAAAACAGTAAAAAACAAAAAGAAAAATTAAAATTAAAAAAAATCCTTTAAAAAATATCAGGGGCACACAAAATACTAAGTAAAACATCAAAGGATATGGAATTTTTAAAAAAATGATTATAAAAGGAATATGAAAACCGGGATCTTAGTTCACATTTTTTGATTAAAAAGTTTAAGCTCCCCTTTGCCAGTTGCACCAAAGTTTAATTTTTTAAAAACATGTTTTTGGGAGTGCCAGCCTAGCAAAGTTTTATAATTAAAAAACGTACACTGCCCTTTTCCTCTTTACAAATGTCAATCACCCCAATAAAATTTCAAAAATAAATAACGACTTACCCAAAAAATGTCATGGTAATTTTAAATATAAAATGTATATATAAAAAAATATAAAATATATCCTATAAATATATTTAAAATTAAAAATTAAAATAACAAATTTAGGGTTGGGGGGCCCCCTGGACCACCCGGGGCGATGGCGTAAGCCCACCCAGGGGGGAATTTAAAGTGGGCCCCGGTTTCCCCAGACCCCCGCCGAAAAGGGGAATGGTCTTGCTGCGGGGGGTTTTCCCACCAGGTCACTCCCAAGTGCGGGGCTTCCCAGGTGGGGGCCCAAGAGTGGGGGTACAAAAAGGGCAGGCAGGTCGTGGTGTAACAGGGGGAGGTAGGACAGGGGGCTCTGGTTGAGACTAGACAAGCAAAGGTCAGGGCAGGGCAAAGGTTTAGACGGTAAAAAAGCAAGAGTCGGTACACGAAGGAGGCAGGAACGTCTGGAACACTTTCCCCTGGGAAATACACAGGGATCCGGCGGGGCCGCCGGGAAAGAGGTTGGATTTAAAATAGGGGGGCATCCCCGGCAAGACCAATTCCCGGGCGCACTCCCCCTTTAAAAATTAAACGCAGCACGCGCCCGCCCTAGGGGGAGCCCGTGCCGGGACCCAGACACAGATGGCAGGGCGGGGCCCGGGGTTAAGTAGCGCCGGGGAGGCAGATGCACGAGCGGACCCCAAACCCCGACGGGGGCAGCGGTGCGGGCGTCCGTGCAGCCCCCCCCCGCCTTGACCCCCCCCCTTGGGCCCTTTTCCTTATGGAATAAAGAAAGTTTTGGATGGGGTGCGGTTCAGGTATTTCCCGGCTAAGACCCTTTGGGCCCAAAAGCCCCCCCGGGCCCCAGGAAGTATCGTTTCCCCCAATTTCCCCTTCATCCCAAAATTTTCCCATGCCCAAAAGAATTGAGGCACGCCACAGACGGGGGAGGAAGGCCCTTTTGGGGAAAAGTGGTTAAGGACAGAGGTTTTCAAAAGGAGACATGAAAGCTTTGGGTGATTTCATGTGGGGGGGACCCGGGAGTTTTAGCCCCCGGTTGTGGGGCTGATGACCAATGGGTCCCAAAAAACGGGGTTCCATTTGTAAACGGCTTTAAAAGGGAGTTTAAAACGGGGTTCCCACTTTTCACTGGAAAAAACCGGGAGGGGGGTTTCCCCTTTTTTGCCCGCTTGAGTTTCATGCCTGGGATGCGGGGGAGAGCGATGGGGTTGGGAAGATGGCCTTAGTTTGAACCAGTGCGTCCCCGCCGGGACCCGGGGAGGTGCCAAGGGAGGGGGGCGGGGATTAACCATACAGTTGTAAAAAGGGGAGGCCCCCGGAGGGGGTCAAGGGAGTTATAGGGAACTCCCGCTAGGCAGAAAAATTGGCCCAATCATTTGGGCGGCGAGATGAAATGAAAAGGGTAGACCCAAAAGACTTGGTTGACCCCCCCCCTGGCCGTTCGTCTGTGGATGTACCCGGGAAAAGTAGTGACTCACTTGAGTTGGTTGCACGGGGCTCCCAAAAGTGGGGACAAATTAACCCCCCGGCCGAGACATTTGTGAGGGAGTCCTGCGGGGGGAACACATGGGAAGAACAACTACCCAGGGGGGGAAATTGGCACCCCTGGAGGGGATAAAGGCGCCATTTTGGAAAAGCGACAGTAATCACCAGATAATGGTGTTGCCAACGACGGAGGGGGCGGTTATAAAGCCACGCAATGTTGGTCCAGGGTTGAGGGGGAAGGGGAAGTGGGTGAAGTGGGCTCCCGGTTGTGCGTGGCGTCTTTTTGGGCAAGGAGTCGCAAGACAAACAAGCCCTTTGTATTTTTTCCAACTCGGGCCCAAAGATGAACAGGATATGGGTGGAAGGTTTTTTGGGGCCGGGAGGGCCCAGCCAAAAATAAAATGTCCCCTTTCCCAAGAACGTTGCGGAGACAGGCCCCAATAGTCCTTCCAGAGGACCTTCCGGGGTCCTGGAGCAGCCGAGGTGAACATTCGGGGGGGTGATGTTTCAGGGAAGTCTCTTCACCCACCAGGGAAGCAGGGAGAGGGGTCAGCTTAATTCTTCTCCGCTGGCCTGAGTGGTTGAAAATCGAAACCGTGAGAAGAAGAGCGACCCCCTGTTTCGGGGGTTAAGTGTGAGCCGTCGGCAGATATTGGAGGTTCTTGTGGTCAAGATACGGAGGGAAAAGGGGGCCCCCCGGGAAAAAACGCCATTCCTCCGGGCCCCAATTTGGGGGGGGGGGGGGGGGAGTAGCTCCCGGGTCCAATCTGTAAATTTCTCGGAGATGAAAGGTTTGGAGAAGAACCCGCACGTTAATTTCCTGGGCCTTTTTGCTAAGAACTGCCCGCTCAGAAGGGGGATCTACCCCAAATGTGAGGGTTTCGTAGATTCCGGCGTGCAAGGAAAAGGGGGCTGTAGAAAAGGGGGATTGAGTTTCGAAAATACCCCCTTGGTCGCCCGGCCCAGTTGGTGGATCCCTGTTTCTTGGTGGAGACTAGGGGGGCCACCACGTAAGAAGTGAGGATGAACTGATTTTTGTAGTGCAGAAGCCCAAGAATCGCTGGATACCCGTACCCGAGGGGCGGGGCCCCACTCCCCAACCAAGACGTTTTGCTGGTCCATCGTAGGCTTTGGTGGGGAAAAAGCGTCCCCCAAAAGGGAAGGGGGTTGATGGGAAGAGCATTCCCCAGCGGGGTACAGGTGTTTTTCCCGGGACGTTAGTACTGAAAAAACATGGCTGCTGGGTCTCGGGGTCAGGAGAAACCCAGGATTCATCAAATAGACAACCACGCAGGTTGGAGGAGGCCCCTAAGAGTTTTTATTAGCCCCTAAGAGGGGGGAGCATTGCATCACCAGGTACTCAAAGTCCCCGCCCCGGGTGTTGGGGGGCCATTTCCATTCATCCCCCCTTGTGAATTCGGACCAATTGTACCCCCTCTAACCAACTTAGAAAGTTTTGCCCCCTGCAGGCGGTCAAACAGTTCGTGACAACGGCAGGGGGGGTAAGGGTTTTCCCGTGATTTGTTCAAACCCGGTTAGCTAGCGGGCCCCGAAAAGGTACCGCCTTTTTTTTACAAAAAAAACCCCCGAAACCCGGGGGGACAGGTTTCCCGGATGAACCCTCCCCGGGAATTCCCCTGGATGTACCGGCATGGTTTTGGGTTTGGAACGACGGGGTTTAGATCGCTCGGGGAGGAAGGTGCCTGGAAATAATTATTGGGCAAAATTTTGGACGATGCGGAGGGAGACTCTCACTTGTTTGGAGAAACATCGGCGTACTCCCGGGTTTCGGGGGAGCAAGGGTGGGGGTTGGCGGAGGCAGGAAGACGGGCGGGGGGTGGTCCCCCAAAAAAGCCCCCCCGACAGTTTGGGACCCCAACGAATCACCCCCCAGTAGACCAAAACCGGATGGAGATGGGCCCCACCCCTGGAGGTCCGAGGGAAACCGGGGCGAGGAGGAGGCAACCGTAGAAGGAGATTTTTTCCTTTGCAGGCCCCCCCGTGGAGGGGCAGTGGCTTGGTGACCAATGGTGGTGGTCGTAATACTCCCCCCCGGGCGGACGAGATGACAAGCGGGTTTTTTAATACCCCCGGGAAACCCATTTTGCTTCCTAGAGTGGTGTTGAAAAACCCCCGGGGCCTGGTCCGAAAACGGGAAAGGGAACGTGAGATTTGACACACCGCACAGGATCAACAGGGGGGAAAAGGGGGGTTTTTCCTAGGAAGTTCCCCCAGATCTAGGTGCGGAATTTCCCGGGTTGGGAGTTGGGGGAAAATTTCTCCCAAAATGCTCCGGGTGCCACGTAAGGCACAAGTTTTTTTGCCCACGCGGGCCCAACCCGTTGAAAGACGGGCCCGATCAATTTGCATGGGTCCCCGGTGGGGGGTTGGGGGTGTTTTTGGGCGGGAGGCTCTGGGAACACCCGGTGCCAGGGGGGAAACCCGGGGAGGTTGGGGTGACAGATGCTTTGCCTAGTTCTTTTCCCCCCCGTTCAAGGAAGCGGGTGTCAAAGGATTGCTAACGGGATCAGGTCCCTGAGGGAAGACGGAAGGCTTGGGCCAGGATTCCCTTTAACCGGCCGGGGGCCCTTTCTTTAAGGGACAAAAACCCCGGCCCTTCCAAGACATTCGGGGGCCCGGGTGCGGAACTTACCCCGGTAGTTCCTACAGACAGGTCCTCTGGGTAAGTTTTAGGAGGGCTGTTAGCGGAGGGGGCCGGGGTGGTTCCCAAAGACTTGCGGAATCGCGAGAAAAGACTTGTAGATCTCCGTACTGGATCGTTTTGTCCCCTAGAGTACCCCCTTTTGGGCTTTCCGGACAAAAGGGACACGAAAACCCCCTTGCAGTGGAAGGAAAAGATCAGTCATAGTCCAGGCATAAGTTGGGGGATGAACCCCCCGGGTTTCGGGTTCAGTGAACTTGGACGGGGGGCGACAGGCGAAGCTTGGGCCCCCTCAAGACCCGGGAAAACCCAGAGGGAGGAAAACCGCTGGAGCGGCAAGGCGTGTGCTGAAAGGGGAGAGTTGCCCGCAACTGGTGGATAGTGACCCAGTTGCTGAGACTGGCGAGCAACGACGGTCGTCAGATCCGCAAATGGGTAATGGCACCTTGGCGGGATCCCATGGCCCGGGTTACTGTTTTCGGGTTGGGGGTGGGTCCCCTGGACCCGAGGCGTGGCGTAAGCCCCCACCCGGGAGTGAATCTAAATGGGACCCCTATTCACCAAGCCCCCGCAAAAACGGGATGGGCTTGCTGTGGGGGTTTTCACCATCCAATGGGGGCTGCCTGCGGTGGGGCCAAGAGTGCGGGGTACATTAACGGCAGGCAGGCTCGTGGTCGTAGAAGGAGGGGGTAGGCAGGCGGGTTGGTTGTAGCTGTAGACAAAGGAGGTCAGGGCAAAGGGAGGCGAGACGGTAAAGTAAGCAGAGAGTCTACACGGTAAGGAGGACAGGAAGCTCTGGGAAACTTTCACCTGGGAATATACACCCAAAGGATCCGGCGAGGGGCCAGGAAGAGGCCGACTTTTAAAAAGGACAGTGCCCCCGGAATGACCCAAATTTCCGGGCATGCCCCCTTTAAAATTTTAACTGCCGGGGCCCCGGGCCCCGCCCTAGGGGCGGAGCCATGCCGGGAGTGGGGGAAAAGATGAGCAGGGCGCGGGGGTAAGTGGCGCCGGGGGAGGCAGATGCAGAGGGACCACGAACCCCCCCCGTGCGACCGGGGCTCCTGGGGGGAAGGGGCCGGGTGTCCTGGACCCGGGACACGGGGGGAGGGGGCTTCCCTGACAAAAATAACCGCGATGATGTTGTTCAGATTTTTAAAAATAGTTTTTAAAATTTTACATTAAATTTGAAATTTATTTTTGCTGCTCTCACTCTTTATTCTAAATGCGGCAAGAGCTGGCACACCCCAAGGGTTTGCTGGGATGTGGTCAGGGCCCCCCTACAGGGGGTTTTTTTGTACGGGGCCCAAGAAATAAGGGGTCGAACAAAAGGCCCCATTCCCCTTACTAAAAGAGGCGGGGTCTGAGCGGGCAAACCCGAGCCGGGGGCGGGGCAATGGGCGCCACTATGGGAAGGGGCCCGCGGTGCTGGGGGGGGGGGCCCCTGCTCCCGGCACGCTGCCTCTGCCCCTACACAAACATTTCTAATTTAAAGGCCTGGTGCTGAACCGGGGCCAGGCCTCCCCTCGTCTTGGGTGCAAACAATTTTATCCCAAAGAGGCTTCACCAAAATTTAAAATTTTTTAACCCCCCGCCCGGGAGTACACACGGGACCGACAGAGAGAGGAGGTCCCCCGGGTCCGGCTACAGCGCGCAGGATGAAATTGAAAAAGCATATGTGGGTAAGCTTAAAGGGGGCTGGGACCCCTCTAGGATGCTCCTCGCCCCTTTCTCTCCCCCCCCCCTGCTGTTATAGGAGGCCCCCCCCGTCCCCCCATCCCCGCGTCTAGGGGGGGCTCCCTCCTCCCCCGCCCCCGGGCTATGTGGGGGCCCCTCCGACCCCAGCCCGTCAATGTGGGGGGTCCCTCCCCCCCCCCAGCCCTGCTTTTATGTGGGGTCCCCCCCTCCCCCCCCGGCCTTGTTTTTGTGGGGGGCCCCCCCCTCCCCCCCATGCCCCGCTGTCAGTGGGGGCCCTCTTCTCCCCCCCATCCTGTTCTATGTGGGGCCCCCCTTTTCCCCCCCCCCCTTCGTTATGTTTGGGGCCATTCTCCCCCCCACAGCCCCCTGTCTATTGGGGCTCCCCCCCCCCTCCCCCCAGCCCTGTTGTCTTTTTGGGGGGCCCCTTCCCCCCCACCCCGGTTTTGTGGGCCCCCTCCCTTTAACCCCCGCCCCGCCTCTATGTGGGGGCTCCCCCCTTTCCCCCCCCCCCCCTCTGTTATGTGGGGGTCCCCCTCCCCCATGCCTGTGTCTATGTGGGGGGTCCCCCCCCCCCAGCCCGCTCTTATGTGGGGGCCCCCCCCACCCCACACCAAAGGCTGGGGGGAGGGGAGTACCTTCACCCACAAAACATGGCCCGGGGGAGGGGGCCCCCCCAACAATGGCTAGTGGATCCCCGCTGTTGCGTGAGAGGGCCCCCCCCCCCTCAGGAGGATGGGGGAACTGCCCTATTGGTAAATAATGCATTGTAACAAATGCATTTTGGCTGAAACGATTGTTCCCCCAGTTTTGGGAAAACCCCAGGGGTTTCTCAAATTGAATAACAAAAAAAGTATTAACTTTAAACCACCCCCTTTCACCCTTGTAAAATAAAAAAAATAAAATAAGAAAAAGTTCCCCAATTGGGTGCTTTTGTCCATAAAAGTTTGATCTATTAAAATATAACACTATTTATCCCGTACAATGAACACTGTAGAAAAAAAAATTGCAGGTTTTTGGTCATTTCATATCCTATAAAAATTAGAATAAAATTGATCAAAAAGTTATATTGTCCAGACTAGGAAATAATGAGAACGTGAAAGGGGCGGCGCTACGGAACTGAATGGGTGGTGCCTGGGAGGGGCATGTTTGGGCTGGTGCCTGGGAGGGGGCGTGTTTGGGGCAGGACATGGAAAGGGGGCCCAGGCACTTTGGCTGTATGGGGCCCCAAAATTTCTATTGGCAGCCCTGCCTGTGGTCCACCAAGCAAGATCATTACCATAGTAACTATTCACTTATTCACTGCCATGCTATTCTAAAGACTTTTCTTTTATTTTCAGCCTATCTATAGCCTTTATACATGTTTGATGCTTTACTAATGTGCCAAAGTTCCGTAATGTGTACCTGTATAAATGGCGTTACCCTTTATATCGCCTTATCTATATGCAATTTTCATCAGTATTGTTGCATTTGTGCAGTCTCCCTATGTGTTATACTGTGGCTTTTTGTATGCTGGTGTGAACTGGTATCTAGAGCATTTGCTCATTAATGACCGGCACCTGCTATATCTTTGAAATGTAGCACATGGGCCAGAAATGCCTGCTATTGGGATTCAGTGTATCTTCTAGCCATTGAGTGGCAATTGTAGCTTTGTAGTTTTTTTTAGTAATTTATGTCCCATTTTTTCTGTGATTTTATATGCGGCAAGAGCCAGCACACCACAGGTCTTGCTGGGACCTGTGGTCCACCAAGCAAGATCACTACCATAGTTTCTATTCATTGACATGCTATTCTAATGACTTTCCTTTTATTTCCAGCCTATCTATGACCTTTATACATGTTTGGTGCTTTACTAATGTGTCAAAAATTCCATAATGCGCCCAACAGACAGGCGCGGCACGATGAACTTTAGACACCATTTATGAACGCACAAAAACCACTTCCATAGATTCAGGTGCATTTGACACTGAAAAATAGATGCGAAATGCACTTCGATCCGCCTAGTTCCATACATGTCTCCCAAAGTGTCACATGTCAGATTTCAAAAAAGGGGCTCTGTCAGGAAGGTCAAAACTGGCTGAGTCCTTAAGAGGTTAAAGGGGTTGTTTCATCTCACATTTTCATAGAGCAAAGCAGCATTATTTCATTCATGCCTCCTGTCACTTCCTGATCAAGCTGTCTGTAATTAGCAAATGAGCTCCCAAGCTCCGTCTCTGAGGTCCAGAGAAACTTCTGAGCTAAAGAAAACAGTAGTAATTAGTGTCTTTTGTCTTAAAGATCAGATAACACCCAAGCTCTCAGGCTGTCAGAAAATCTGTGGGGACCTGTGTGATGACCTTACTCCCTGCTATCAGATAGAACAAACAGCAGAGGGAGAGCAAACGACAGGTTGGTCACTACAGAAACCAGAGAGCCCTCAGAAGGTGATAAAATGATTTGTAGCTCCTCATCAAAAATAAATGAACAAAGTAATATATTCGGAAAACATCCTTATTTTGTGTTCCCTACATGTTGAAAGCTAAATCTTTGTAGTGAGACAACCCCTTTAAAGTGATATTAAGAAAATGAACTTCAGTTTGTTTTCTGTTTATAATATGTGTTTTGTGATATATTTTACTGCTATACCATGCAGCAGTCTAACATTATGATAGGTTTCAAAATCTAGGAATAGATGTCAATCACAAAACTCAGCTGTGATACATTGCATGGTTTATCCCATGTGTGTGATGTTTACACATTTTAGACCTGTTTTCTATTAGCTCCCTGTGCAATTCTTGAGATATTTTGTGTGGGTGTTTTCAGCAAATACATTACAGTAAGAACTATAAGAAAATATGCTAAATCTTTTAAAAATGCGTTTAAATATTATTTTTATGTATTTAACTGTTTCCCGCCATGTGGTCATAATTTTTGGCTCTTCATTTTTTTCTTTTTCCATCTACATAGACATAAGTGGGTTTGTTTTTTGTGGAACAAGATATACTTTTTAATGGTGTCACTGATCGTACCATTTAATGTACTGGGAAACCCGAAAAGAAATTCTGAGTGGTGTGATTGTGAAAAAAATGTACTTGCTCCATATATGCAGGGGATTCTTTTACGGCGTTCATTCTTTGGTATAAATGATACCAAATATGTAATATAGTGGTTTTATTTATGTTTCAGTATTTTTTCTTTAAAAAATAAAACATTCTCTAGCTCTTAACTTTCCACTGCAGCGCCTAAGGACCTGAAGGAGGGCACATTTTTTGCAGACTACAGTGTTGGTTTTTTATTGGTACCATTTTGGGATACTTGCGATTTTCTGATCACTTTTTATTCCATTTTTTGTGGGACATTAAATGACCGCAATTTTACCATGTGGAATTTTTTTCTTCTAAGGTTTTCAGTGTATAGGATAAAATGTTATATTTTAAGAAATCAGACTCTTACCGACACAGTGATACCTTTGATGTGTAACTTTTTTATCTTTTTACTCTTTTACATAGAAAATGGCAAAATAGTTATATTTTGAACTTTTAATATTTTTTCATTTACTTTTAAAACTTTTTTTTTAACTTTAACTTGCAGTCCCTCTTGGATACTTAACCACTAGGGGACCCAATCTCTTAGATAATGCAAAAGGGTGCGCCAAGTTGGTGGTTCTATTACTTCCTGCCTAAGAAGGGAAGGAATAGAAGCACTTTCATTGCACCTATAGAACCCTTCATTAGGCTTCCAGCTGCCATGGTAGTCAATCAGCACCCTGTCAGTAAACAGGTTAAAAGAAGGGACAAAGCTGATTCAAATAAAGAGCCATGCTCACAAATTGGTTACATGCTGAATAATGGTAGAAATATACAGTGCCGTCTCCATGTAGTCACTATGCAGCTGTGATGAGGCTGAGAATTTCTTCAACATCTCACACCATGGATTTTTAATTCGCTTAATAAGTGGCCACATGGATTGCATTTAAACACCCATAAAACCGTGAGGCTATTAGGGTGTTTTCACATGGTGCAGTTTTGGTGCGGTTTTCCACTAGCAGTATTGTACTGCAATTAAATTGTCTTTATTAGCAGCAAGTTTCTTTCAGTTTTCTTATTAATTTGAAAAGGTGTTACAAGTGAATAATCAATTACTGTGTTTTTTAATCCGCAAAGACTATAAACACAATAATTGACCACTCACTTCTAACACCTTTCCAAACTATTTAGATAACTGAAAGTAGCTTGCTGGTGATACAGGCAGGTTAACTGCAGTGTAGTAATGAAAGCAAAAAAAAAAAAAAGGCACCAAAAATGTATCACAACCACACAATGTGAAAGAAAAATAAACAAGAAGTAAACATTGATGGAAATTGATTGTTAATGGCCGTTTACCTGCAAATATATACGACCACACATGAAGCTAGTTGAAAATCCCTAGTATGGGGTTCTGCTGAAGTTCTCAGCCACAGCGTGACAGCACAGAGACCACACCATGTATTCTTAGTGAATGTACACACGATGGATTTTCGGCACTGAAAGTGTTAGAGCCAAAACAACGTTGTTCAGGACAGAAATTCTGTCCTTGTAATTCTTAGGAATTCCGACTAGAAAACAACCTGAATATCCGAGGCAGGTTTTCTGCCTCCTATACGTATTAGTGGTCAGCACGTAAAACACTGCAAAGAATTGACATGTCAATTTTTGATTGACGCTTACAGTACAGTACTATAGTTCTTTTTAGCAGTAAGCTAGAGTTTGCACACTATTCATATTATTCATATTATCAATGCACTGCTTATGTCTGTAGCAAACAGGTATGGTAAAACTTTACCATATAGCAGATTTTTCCATAAGAAGGAAGACTTTGGCCATGTTCACACGGCTTATTCCCGACGGATTTGTGCGCTAACAAATCCGTCGTGAATAAGGGGCGGGACGGGGGCGGGGCCGGAGCGCGGCGGGGGCGCCGCTACCCGGCCCCAGAGACAATGCATTACCTACGGCGCGTACGCGTCGTAATTAATGTGCATGTCACTTACTCCCCCCGCGGCGGATTCGCCGAGCGGGGAGGAGCGACGTAATCCACTGTTCTCTATGAGAGCAGTGGATTACCGTAATGACTCCGACGGATTGGCGCCGTACTGCAGCGCAAATCCGGCGCGCAGTACGGCGCCAATCCGTGGCAAAATAAGCTGTGTGAACGAGGCCTTAGTGCAACAGATTCACATTTGATCTACTCATTGTGGTTAGTCTGCATACTGTCTACTAGAGATGGGCGAATTTCTCAAAAATTCGATTCGGTCACTTCGCCGAATTTCCCGCCAAAAATAAATTCGGTCCGAATTACGAATCGCGTTAAAAAAACATCTATTTCCAGGCTGCACAGAGCCTGCAGGGTGCTGTAGAACGTTGTGCCATGCTTAAATATGCAGAGGGAGCTTGGTTTGGGCTTCATACAATGTTGTGATTTAGTATGACACGCACATGACTACCGCCGCTCTTAGAATCTCTTCACTATAAAATTCCCTGGGCACTTAAGAGGGCAAAACTGACCATAAAACTGAAGCGGGAAAGTAGCCTGATAAAGTCATGCCAGAGAAAGCTGGAAAAAAACAAGCTGAGAGCTCAGGTGGCAATATTAGTGACAGAGTGTGGAGGTGACGGCGGCAGCCACAGCAGCATGAGGTCAGAGAGTGGCACACTGACATTCTGGAGGTGGCAAAAACAGGAGTAGGCCACAGAGTGGAACAATGACACAGTGTGGAGGTAACGGCAGCACCCAAGCAAATGGGGAGGTAAAAGGCAGTAGGGCCACAAGGGAAAATTCCTGGAGGTGGCACAAAATCAGGAGTAAGACCACACGAGTGGCCACAAGACCAAAAGTGTGGAGATCACGGCAGCAAGAGCATGAGATCAGACAGTGGCACAATGACAGAGTGTGGAGGGCACGGCAGCAGCAGCATTAGGTCAGGCAGTGGCACAATGACATTCTGGAGGTGGCAAAAACAGGAGTAGGCCACAGAGTGGCACAATGACAGTGTGGAGGTCACGGCAGCAGCATCATGAGGTCAGACAGTGGCACAATGACATTCTGGAGGTGGCAAAACAGTAGTAGGCCACAGAGTTGCACAATGACAGAGAGTGGAGATGACGGCAGCAGCAGCATGAGGTCAGAAAGTGGCACAATGACATTCTGGAGGTGGCAAAACAGTAGTAGGCCACAAAGTGGCACAATGACAGAGAGTGGAGGTCACAGCAGCAGCAGCAGCATGAGGTCAGAGAGTCGCACAATGGCACAGTGTGGAGGGCACGGCAGCATGAGGTCAGGCAGTGGCACAATGACATTCTGGAGGTGGCAAAAACAGTAGTAGGCTACAGAGTAACACAATGACACAGTGTGGTGGGCTCGGCCTCAGCAGCATGAGGTCAGTCAGTGGCACAATGACATTCTGGAGGTGGCAAAAACAGAAGTAGGCCATAGCGTGGCACAATGACACAGTGTGGAGGTCACGGCAGCAGCAGCATGAGGTCAGACAGTGACACAATGACATAGTGTGGAGGTCACGGCAGCAGCAGCATGAGGTCAGACAGTGGCACAATGACACAGTGTGGAGGGCACAGCAGCAGCAGCATGAGGTCAGACAGTGGCACAATGACATTCTGGAGGTGGCAAAAACAGGAGTAGGCCACAGAGTGGCACAATGACAAAGTGTGGAGGTCAAGGCAGCAGCCACACCAGCAGCATGAGGTCCGAAAGTGGCAAAATGACATTCTGGAGGTGGCAAAAACTGTTGTAGGCCACAGAGTGGCACAATGACACAGTGTGGATATCACGGCACCAGCAACAGCAGCAGCAGCATGAGGTCATAGAGTGGCACAATGACAGAGTGTGGGGGTGGGTGGCAATACCAGTCCCTGGTAAAGATGGTTGGTGTCAGATGGAGAAATTTTCTGCAGATGTGTGGCATAAGGCGGGTGGCGGCATCAGAATAGTGGCTGAGGCAGGTAGTTTGAACCCAGACTCATTTCTCACAGTTTGGGTGAGGCGTCATGGCTGATGTAGTCTGACGCCTAAGGCATTGGTGTGTGGAAATCCTGGCCGATCCACGCCTGATTCATCTTGACAAAGGTCCGTCGTTCTACATTTCCGGTGGACAAGCGGGTTCTCCTTGGGGTAACGATGGCCCCCGCCGCACTGAACACCCGCTCTGATGCCACACTAATGGCCAGGCAGGACAGCTTCTCCACTGCAAACTTGGCAAGTTGCGGCCACACATCCAGTTTGGCTGCCCAGTAGTCCAGCAGATCTTCTAACTGGGGTGGCAGTGCTGTCCAAGTAGGCCACCACCTGTTGGTTCAGGGACTGCTCCATGTCCTACTGCTGCTGGCGACTGCCCTCCTCACTAGGCGGGTGAAGGAAGCAGTTCATCAGTGACTCCAGACTTAGGTTGCTGCTGATGGAGCTGGTACTGCTCTTACCCCACCACCTTCCTCCAGCAGCCGCGGCAGTAGTACGTGAGCGCTGAAGAACCCCCTGGTCAGACATGTCAGAGGAGGGACGAATCCGCACATAGGCAGCGGCCAACTGACTACAGAGGATTTCCCTATAGTATTTGAGTTTGTCCTCCCTCTCAGCAGCTGGGAAAAAGGCTCCCATTTTGGACTGGTAGCGAGGGTCCAATAGGGTGGAGAGCCAGAAGTCATCCCTCTGCCGGATGCTGACTATTCGGCTGTCACTAGCCAGGCAAATCAGCATGCTGCGGGCCATCTGCACAAGTGACTCCGAGGGGCTCCCTGCCTCCATCTCCACTGTATACTGCCACGGTGCTTGCGGGTCATCTGTCTCGTCTTCCTCATCTCCATATACCTCCTCCAGCTGCTCCTGCTCCTCCTCTCTTGTCACCTGGGTAGAAAATCCACTCATTTCACCAGACAATGCTTCTGCTCCAATGTCCTCCTCCTCCTCCTCCATTTCAGTCCCCACCGGACTCATGTGGCCGCGAGATGTAGTCGCCACGTCTCCAGTCCCCTGCCCAGACAGATTTTTCAGCATCTGTTCCAGGACATGAAGCAGTGGAATGACGTTATTCCTCCCGTAGTCCTGGCGACTGACAAATAACGTTGCCTCCTCGAATGGCCTCAACAAACGGCAGATGTCACGCATGAGCTGCCACTGGCTGACATCAAAGTTACACAGGGGAGTACTCCTGTCCGCCTGGATCATCATACAGTCGTTCCAACATGTGCAGGCTGGAATTCCAACGGGTGGAAACATCACATATCAGAGTGTGTTGGGGGAGGCCGTTCTGCCGCTACAACTCGAGGAGGGTGTTCCTGGCTTTGTAGGAATGGATGAAGTGCATGCACAGTTTCCTGGCCATTTTCAGAATCTTCTGAAGATCGGTGGAAGACTTCAGGAACCTTTTCACAACCAGATTGAACACATGCGCCATGCAGGGCGCATGGACCATCCCTCCTCGGTGCAGCGCCGACACCATGTTCCTCCCATTGTCCGTCACCATGGTTCCGAAAGCCACACATCAATTTCTGGCTGCATGACGCGGAGCAGTTCCTCCCCTGTGTGACTTCGTCCGCCAAGGCAAGCCAGGTGTAGAACTGCGTGACACCGCTGTGCCCTACACATGTGGTATGATGGAGCAGTACTTGTGGAGGCTGAGATGTTGGTGGCGGTGGAGGAGGCGGACATTGGCGCAGGAGCCGCAGTTTGACAACATGGAGGAGAAAGCGGCGTGTCCAAGTTGTTGGTGTGCCTGGGCAGGAAGCACATTCACCCAGTGGGCCATAAAGGACATGTACTGGCCCTGACCGTAGTTACAGCTCCAGACGTCCGCGCTGCCGTGCACCTTGGAACAAACTGATAAGCTCAAGGACTGGCCCACCTTCTGTTCTACATATTTATGAAGTGCTGGTACTGCCTTTTTGGAAAAGAAATTATGGCTTGGAACTCTCCATCTCGGCTCGGCACAAGCCATTAGTTCTCTGAACGGTGCAGAGTCCACCATTTGGAAAGGGAGGGACTGCAGGACCAACAACTTGGACAGGAGCATGGTCAGATTCTGCACCTTAGGATGGTTGGACACATATTGTTGTCTCTTTACAATCGCCTGGCTGAACGACTGCTGGCGCCATGAGTAGCAAGGAGCAGGAGCATCTGGACCGGCAGATGATGTCAAAGAGAAACAGCTCCCTTCTGCAGAGGTGGTGGAGCCTTGACTGGCTGCAATGGCATGCATGCCACTGGGCACTGCTGCTGCTGTTGCTGCGGCGGCAGGATGGACCACATCTGAGCCACGTTTCTCCCAGGCCACCGGATGGTGACGCTGCATGTGTTGACGCAGGGCCGTGGTGCCAACGTTAGCTCCCTGGCCACGCTTCACTTTCTGCCTACAGATTCTACATATACCCATATTCGGCTCCTCCGGTGTCTTAGCAAAGAACTGCCACACCGCCGAGTAGCTGATTTTACCGCCAACGCTCCGCACAGAGTGACTACAGCCGCCGCTGCCTCGCTGAGCCCCTGTGCCGCTACTTTCTTGGACCTGCGAAGCGGGTTTTTTACCCCGTGGCCGCTTGGCTCCCGACCTCACACTGCTGCTACCCTGCTGACTCACGGCCACACAACCCACTTGCTGGCTGCGCCGCTGCCTGACGCGCAAGCTGACGCCCTCTTCTCCTGACGATGATGAAGCTCTTGCCTCACCCGGCTCCCAAGTACGGTCAGCTACATTATCATCTATTTGTGTTTCATCGTCAATGCTGTCCTCATCACCGGTCTTGGTATGCAGAGGCTGACCCCTCACAACATGACCTCCCATGCCACTCTCAACATCTATACTTTGCTGCCTACTGCAAGAAGCAGGGGATATTGGCCCCATTTCTTCGCTGCCAAGTAGCTGCTGACTGCCCTCCTCAAATTGTTCATCCTCGCTATATAGTGGCGCTGAGCCCAGACCACCTAGTAGATATCTGGCTGAGGGAACCGGATGGGACAGAGGTGGGTTGAGGACAGGTGAGGGCCGCTGACCCGCTCCCGGGCCATGCCAACTAAGGGTTGTGTCTGACGTTCCCACCGACTCTTGGCTGGGATTGTCAGATGTCATCTGGGAGGAAGTGGATGACCTAGTCAACCAATCAAGAACCATTGGGTTGCTGAACAACACACGGCCGCTAGATGACAGTGGCAGTTGTGGCCTCACCGAGTGACCCCAGCTGCGACGTCCCCTTGCTGTACTGTGACCTGGGCCTGCTCCAGGAATGTTTTTGCCTCTGCCACTCGCAGGTGAAGAGCCTGCCACCTCTCTGTCTGACATACTGTTTGTTCTAAAATGTACAGACACTGTTTGATGAAGATATCTGTATATGATAAATACAAACCCTGTATGACTCCAAATGAACCCAGTAACAAGCTTGGGTAACCCTTGGATATAAATTGCGCTCCACAAATGGCCATGAAAAATTGACTTGTATGTGTTGTTTAAAAACACTGTGTATTTTACTGAATGTAAAAGCACAACCAGGCTTAATTAACCTTCGGATATGAATTATGCTACAGGCAAAATAGCTTCTTTGGCGGTGAAAAAGAAAGCTTCTTTTACTAAGTACAACTGCAGAAAAATACTTAGTTAACCCTTGGATGTAAATTGCGCAAAAGAATTGAGCAACCAAAAACTACCAGCTTTGTAGCATGTTACAATGGCGTGTATTTTACGCTGCACAGCAAGAGAAAAACTTGTAATTAACCTTCGGTTAAGAATTATGCTACATGCAAAATGTCTTTTTTGCCGGTGAAAAAGACGGTTTCTTTTAGTCACCACAGCAGCAGAACAACGCTTAGTTAACCCCTGGATGTAAATTGCGCAAAAGAATTGAGCAGCCAAAAATGAAGTGGTATTTGTATTGTAAAAACACTGTTTCTTTAAATGAATACAACAGGAACAGGCTTCGATCACCCTTGGATAATCAATGTGCTGTGAGCAGATAGCATTAAAATGTATATGCAGCTGCACTGGACGCACACTGGACTACAGATCCAATACCCCACAAAATCATAAATAGAACATTAAAGGAGTTGTCTCCCCACAGGGTTTCAAAGAATGCATGAAAGAAATTCTCTGTCACTTCCTGGTTCATACTAATTTGCATAAGCTCCTTGCTTGTACAGCTACGTTGTGCTTTCAGATGCTAATTAGATTAGATTAGCTTCTCAAACTACTGGAAGGACTTCTTATCTGATCCCCAAAACAAAAGCCCTAATTACAGAGCTGTTTACTTGAGATAAATCAAGCTTTTTACTGTCTGGCAGCACAGGACACTGACTGACACTGCTGACCTGTGTGATGACTCACTCTCTGTTATCTCATTGAACAAACAGCCCCAGGAGATTTGTTTACAGGTTGGTTACTGAGGGAACTGAAATAGCCATGGAGGTAATAAATTCACTTGTATCTCTTTAGGGAAAACAGAGGAACAATGCAATATATTTGGAAAATGTCTTTATTTTGTGTTCCCTACAATTTGAAAGCTATTCTTTGTAGCGAGACAACCCCTTTAAGAGAAGCAGTCTCTGAGACAAGCTGTGACACCCCACAAAAAATCGCTGTATAAAAATGAGTTCTTTAGTAAGAGATATCATTAGCAGCCGTGGCAGCATCTTCCCTAATCAGTACAGTGAGAGCGGTATGAGCTCCCAGCGGCGCGCCCGGACTTATATAGTGCGGTGACGTCACAGAATCCTGCCGGTCTCTGATTGGCTTCATCTCTGCACATGTCATGCAGGCTATGCCCTTCTTCCTCCCAGAGTTCTTTGCCCCATGTAACGCCATGTGCTTGCAGGCATTTTATCAATCAAAAGCACACTTCGTTCACGCGAAATACCCCAAAGTTCGACTTCGTTCCGAACTGAAGTTTTCATGAAATTCTAAACGAATTCCACTTCGTTAGAATCAATTCGCCCATCTCTACTGTCTACCAATGTGGTTTTATACAAAAACTTATTTTTTTCTATACCCTTCATCCATACTTTTCAGTAGGTTAGTATAGCATTCATCAGTATGTATGAAAGGTTTGCAGGGCCATTCATGAATGTGGTGCTTCATAAGTGCCATAGTTGGTGCACCAGAAAAGACTCAACAGTATTCCTGACAGACAGCTGAGGCCATGCTAAACAAACTCTTATTGCCAATATGCAAAAAAAATACAAATTCTTTCCCAAATAACACAACTAAAGTGTTAAAACTATGGACAACATGTAAGAATGGGGTTGTGCGAGTTATTTGGGGCTTTCTGGGGGCGTCTCACACCACATTCAAAGAATTAGACACATTTATGATTCTTTGACGTCAAGTGTAGGCACATAACCGTTGGAACAGCCAGACTCCGTAAATACTCAATTGAAAACAGGATTTATCACAGATGCTGCATTGGTTTAATATCTTTCTACTATATAATTTGATTTTCATTTCCTATTATTTAATTTTATATTAATTCTATATTACTTTTATATTATATAATTTTAGTTTTATAATTATCATAAGTTGTTATTACTTTAGTGGTATTAGGGGAGGAAATAATTGACATTTTTTGGCCTATTGGCAATTATACTTCATCTATTACAACTTTGGGCTCAGCCACGCCCCTTTGAAGTTGTGTCACATTCTTGCGTCACATTCTTTTGAGCCAAATTCATAAAAGAGTCTAATATTATAAATCTGACATGACGCCAGCCACAAAGATTAGCAGAGACAAAAGTCGCGAGGATGTTGGATCAGTTTTTAGCGCATGACAGTTAATACATATGTTGGACAGGAACTACAACAGTTTTTGGGGCGGACATCTTGCCAAAAAATTGGCACAGCCCCATTAAATGTCACACTTAGTCTACAAATTTGTGCTGGAAAAATTCAAAACCTGTAAGATATAGGGTTACATGTATGAAACTGTCTTGGTCTAAAACTGCCTTTGTTGCCCATAGCAACCAATCAGAGTGCCCCTTTCATTTCATAGAGTGCTCTGGAAAAATTAGAGGGGCGCTCTGATCGGTTGCTATGGGCAACAAAGTGAGTTTTAGACCTAGACAGTTTTCATACATGTGGCCCATAGTGTAGATTCTGATAACATAAAATAGGATGCAGATTCCACATGGAGTTTTCAGCATGTGAATGGGACCTTACTCAAAAATTCTGCTACCTTTTTTCTCCTGACAGACCTGTTATTCATTTCATTTAATACTGGAAATATATGTCAAACAATGTCATGGGGGCTTAAGCCTTGGTCCCCTGATCTTTTCAGCCTAACAACTTCCTCCATCTCCCCTCTTCACTCACTTGGGGAACTACACTTTGATACCTTATATCATGTTTTATTTCCAAAAACAGCTCACAACTTATGGCAATGTTAACATGACATAAAAAGGATAAATATATAAATACATATTTCAAGAGAAAAACATGCCAATTTTAAATAGTTTTTCATGGGTTTATAACCCCTAATGGACCATAATGCATATTTTTTTTGGCTGGGTAGAAATAAGCTGGTGTCAGTATCCTGTGTAGGCAATAACGCACAAAAAACGATGGGTGTGAACAACACCTAGTGGACTAACCTGATAGTTTGCCGTAATGAATAGCGACTCCCTTCTGAGGCTCCGATACTCCTGGCTGCACGGAATCCAAAGACAGCCTCCGACCCAATGGCTGATGCAATCAAAACAGGCTTGTTTCCAAGGAAGCGAATCCAGCATTCAGGTGTATCGGTGAATAGCAAAAAAGTTTTATTAAACAATAATTACATAGATGGCACAGAGGACACAAGTGGCGACAGCCACCTCTCTTGGCGACGCGTTTTGGGCTAGCTTGCCCTTATTCACTGCCTCAAGAGTTTGTATGGTTAACTCACACAGGGTTTTATCCGTGTGGCGAGATAAGATGCAATATGTGTAAATTAACACAAAAAACACAGGAAGTTAAAGTAAATACCCCACAACCAAAGGTGTACAAAATAACAAAATTTATGAATTGTAATACTCACCATTTGGTATATGCTATCATATGTACAGAATGTGATAAAATCTATGTAGGTAGCAGTACACGTAAGTTGAAACTTCGTATATACGAACACCTATCTGCCATAAGAAGTGCACATGGGCACAAGTCGGGAGCAGCCCGACATTTCGTGGATGTACATGCAGGCTCTATAGACACCTTACGGGTGTGTGGCATTGAAAGAGTAGGGAGTCCCAGTAGAGGAGGGAATTGGGAACAGCAGGTACGAATCAGAGAAGCATTTTGGATATTAGAATTAAATGCTAGATTTCCCCATGGACTTAACTACAGACAGGATCTCCATTATATATATTAAACTTTAGTGTATATATTAAATTACATTTATATTATGTTACCTATAATCTGTGGCCTGTTATCCATACTAAGTAAATATCACTCTATAAATTTATATATATGCATTGCTCATAGATATATGAAGGTATTTTACTATATTTCTTTGCCGACACAAAACATAGAGAGGTCTATTTTTATTATGCCCCCATTTTTTAGGGCACCCTAATTTATTGTAAAATATGCCTGCGTCTTGTCCAATATGAAGGTGTGGGAGTGTTTTAATCTCACTTTTTTTTTATTTTTATTTTATATTTATTTGTTTTACATGTGTTATGCATGTTTTCTATTTGTAATGTGTTAATATATTAAGAAAAATATTGCTATGATGGGAAAGACCCAGGAGGGGGGGTTAAAGGGGAAATTCCCCAGGACCCTTTGGGGCCCGGGTTCATCCATTGGCTTTTTAACCAGGTAGCACATACAAACTTTGAGGCAGGAAAAAGGGGCAAGCAGCCCAAAGCGTCGCCAAGAGAGGTGGCTGTCGCCACTTTTTCCCTCTGTCCCATCATTAATTATTTTTTAATAAAACTTTTTGCTTTTTCACCGATACCCCTGAATGCTGGATTCATTTCCCTTTGGAAACAAGCCTGTTTTGATCAGTATCCTGGGCTCGGTGTCTGGGCAGTCAGAATTGCTTAAGGTAAATAGTGTTGAGCGATTGGTTGGTATCAAAATTTATCGATAGTCGATAGTGCCCCCATCGATAAGGTTTTTCGATAGTGAGCACGATTTTGGCCCATGAACCCTTAAAATCTATGGGAGAGCAACAACCCTTCATTATTACACCCCAAACAAGGTGGAGAAGCTGAAATTAACATCCAAACGTCAAATGGATACGTGCTACTGTAGGAACACACTTAGGTTATAAAAGTACAAAAAAAAGTACAGACCATTACTATCCCGTTTTGATACAGCCTGACCCCTTTAAACCTGCATCACCCACAAATTAAAAAGTGCAAAGGGAGTTTATTTGAACCCTCATTTACTCTAATGGATTTGAATTCCCCGTCCCGGAAGAGCATGAGCCCCCAAAACCCGCAAAGACCCCCAATTTTAAAAAATGCCGGAAAAGGAGTCTTTCAACCCCCTTTTTGTTTCACTGGACATTGATATACCTGTCCTGGGGCCCCGCATGAGCCCCAAACCTGGAACCCCCCCATTAAAAAGGCCGAAAAAGGAGTCTTTCAACCCCCATTTTAGTTTCATGGGGCATTGACTTCCTGTCCTGGGCCCAGCATGAGCCCCAAACCTGCATGACCCCCCCCATTTAAAAAGTGCCGGGAAAAAAAGGGGTCTTTCAACCCCCATTTTAGTTTTACTGGACATTACTTACCCGTCCTGGGGCCCCAGCATGAGCCCCAAACCCGCATGACCCCCCCCATTTAAAAAGTGTCGGGAAAAAAAAGGGGTCTTTCAACCACCATTTTTTTTTTCATGGACATTGAATATACTGTCCTGTACCCAGAATGACCAAATTAACCCGTTGACCCCCAATTAAAAAATGCGGAAAAAGGGTCTTTTTAAACACCCTTTTAGTTGAATGGACATTGCTATCCCCGTCCTGGGCCCCCAGCATGAGCCCCAAACCCGCATGACCCCCACATTTTTAAAAAAGGGCCCGGGAAAAAAGGGGTCTTTAACCCCATTTTAGTTTACTGGGCAATGATATACTGACCCGGGCCACAGCATGGCCCAAAAACCCGCATGACCCCCCCATTTAAAAAGTGCCGG